>QGML01000246.1:0-21835 GCA_007825375.1 Lachnellula willkommii | reverse complement strand
CTTAAATGCCTTTTCTAGAGCCGCAACTACACTAGCCTAGCCTAATGCGCAATAGTCTCTAAAGGTTAGATTTACTATTAGATCCTTAGATAAGTGTTTTTATAATTATTAGATAAAAAATTATAGATTACTAGCTAGAAACGTAATAGCTTAAGGTTTTTTGATTAATTTTGCGATAAATACGCTTCTTATTTTATAACTACACTAGCCTAGCGTAGTAAAAAGGGTTCCTAAGGGCTATATAGCTTATATAAGCCTTAGATAAGTGTTTTTATAGTTATTAGACAAATATAAGTGAAATACTAGCTAGAAACGTAGTGAGTTTTATTTATTTATTTAATTTTCACGTCGAATATGCTTCTTATTTTATAACCACGCTAGCCTAGCGTAGTAAAAAGGGTCTATAAGAGTTATATAGCTTATATAAACCTTATATAAGTGTTTTTATAGTTATCGGACGAATATAAGTGAAATACTAGCTAAAAACATAGATTTTGGGCGATTTGGTAGGAGCTATGCGCGCGTATATCTTAGCACGCCCGCGTATTCTCTAGTACTAGGAAATATATATAGATTTAATAAATTAATAATACTTTTAACTTAGGGCTAGGGCTATTCGTGGTTAAGTTAGATTAAAGAGAAAAACTAGGGCTTCAAAATAGCTTATTTACTTTTTTTATTTTATTTTATTAGAGGTTAATATATAGCATTTTAAGTAGTAGGCGGTCTATACTAAAAAAGCGGTATTTAGGTGTTAAAATCTCCCATATCGTCTCAGACCCTCGTTTAGGCTCGTGGTGTGTGAAGGGAATAGAGGGGTGTGATTAGCTAGGAGGGTAGTGGGGCTCTAGAATTGCGCTAAATAGATAGAAGTGGGTCGATTACCCTAAAACACCACGTAAAGCCCAAAAAACGAGGGTCTGATTCATGAGATAAAACACGAATGCACTCTGTAAAGCAGAGATGACTAAAAACACGTGCAAGTACACCAGGTACGCTCCTACCACTATAACTTTTCTAAGCCAAGCTAATTAGATCTGCTCGCCAAATCCACTATAACTTTTCTACGCCAATCAGATCCATCCATTTCGCCTACATTACTTGTACTTCGTAGTGTGACACTCTTCTGTACTCCGTATAATGGCATAGAACATCCCTGAATCTTGACATGCAATGCAATGCAATGCAATTCCATTATGTCTATCTTGCCTCCTCCCTCTACAAGAGTAATTCACTGATTACACTACGACGTTTGAACAAGTCGAATCCGTCCATTGATCATAGCAACTTCGACTGCTTGTTCAGGTAGTTGGAGTCGGTACCTCGTTTGATCCCAATAACCGCAAGTTTAGTAAAACGGATCCGAAGCCCGTCTGTTGGAGAGTACGAAGTATTCTGTTAGAAGCATTCGTGGAAACCAATCTACGGATGGACGGACTGAATTAGCTACCCAGGGCATGGGAATCTCAACCCACACCTATTTCTTCAGGTTGCAGTGGCTGGCAAGGACCACATGTAGGTCTTGGTAAGGCTCGACTGTGGGATAATTGGCGGTGAAAAGACTCCTTCCTATCTGCGCGGACGTTTTCTAAGAGCGGGTACTGGGAGAGGGAATTGGCAAGATTACGGATAATAGCTGCAAGTCCCGCTCCAGGACAACTCCATCCTTATTTCTAGTTGGCTAGGGAATTCCAGGCAGACTAGTATGGGGCTTGATTGTCTGGGTGGTGGTTTGGTCGATTGTGGGCTTCGATAACAGCGTAGGGGGTTGTTTTCTTCGATGCTCCACCATGGCTCAACAATAGTTCCGCCGCGAAGCTCTTCTCCGTCTGAGTAAGATCCTTCTTATCGAACTGATGAGCCAGGTGCTGGCAGAGATCTGGTATCGAAATGATCTCTTTGTCTTACGTGAAGCTCAACTTTGAGTCCGATCAAGAGCCTTGTGTACGTTGGACTAGTCTGCATCGGGTCCCAACCTATCGTCTCTGGCTTGGTTGAACCGCTGTTCCCGTGCTGCTTTCATACCCTTTATCCCAAGCCCTTTGTCGAATGCGCTTCTCATATGCCACAAAGTTGCGATTTTTCAATCTAGTCATTTCTTACGGGCGGTACGCGGGCAGAAAATATTTTCCGTCCAGTCTAGGAAAGTTCTTGTATACTTGGTTTCATTTGGAGTTGAATTGTGAGTATCGGCGCGAAGTAGTGCCTTGTTGAGAGGAAGCTTGAAAAGTGAATGAGATGCATGGAAAATAGCGTGCTATGTCACTTGAATGTCTCGACGAGTTTATTCCTGCCGAGGGCCGATACTTCTGAGTAACCTGCATTCCTGTTGCATCGAATAGAGTTGTTTGGCGTGCTTTGCATTCAGTTGAGGTTTCCCCTGTATGGGTTCCCTCCAATTTGAAAATAGTGTCAATTTGAGCGATATCATTGCATCTCTTTCTTTTTACATCGAGCTTCTTTGCAAAGGTTATTGGGTAATGAGATACAAGATTACTTGAGTGCCTCGCAGTTGTGGCTAAGAAGACTTCCAGCACGCCTGTTTCCAACCAGATCCTTTTGCGCTGACGCTTTTCTTCTCAATATCCTTCTACAGCTCGAAAAACGCTACTCGATTCAGAAAGCATCGAATGCATTGCAGCTTGCAAAGGCCGATCACTTGAGTAAACAGGGTGCTGCACAGCGCCGCAAAGGAAGCTTATAACGAATGCATTGGAAAGACAATCTCCCGCCGTACTCACACGCAGGATCCGAAACCCGGAAGGTGTACAGTACCACGATCCATTCGCAGACTCGTAAATAACCGACTTTAGCAATGCGAATTCCATCTCAGCACAGCAACCTCCCCATAATAATTGATTTGGCTCATGCCGAACGATGCTGTTGAAAATTGATAGGCTCGTATTCAGCATAGGGAAGAACATTGGAAACGCTGGTTCCTTAGCATAAGAGGCTATGTTTGTTCTTCATGGGCCAAGATGAAACCGAAGTACAAATGTCGAAATGAAACAAGCTTCGGATCATTCGTGGGACGGAAGGGAGCCTCGGACTCCGAGGTACGGCTTGTCGACCGACTCGGAAGTTTGTCCCTCATTTGGCTGGTCATGGCGATATAAATTAACTTCGCAAATGACCCCTCCGTATCAGCCCCAATGCCCCGCATACATCTCCGAAGATCGATGAAATGAAACAATCGGCTAACCTTATAAGAAAGCTTTGATTTTATCTTACAGAACTTCCCAGGAAACAGCCTGGAGGGGAATAATTTGATGTCATTTGCGTTTATGCGAAACGAGGGCACGCACAAGGGAAGAAGGACCGGTACGGAGGTACGAGTACGAGGGCAGGGGCACAAACTTCAAAGAAACGAAAACTGAGAAAACCCTCGTGGGAATAAACATGGTTTCACGTGCCATGCCATGCTTGGCTGATGATGAAGAGATTAGAAATTGAGGCTTGGAAGTCTACTCCGTAAGGCGAGAGAAAACGTGTTGATTCCAGAAGATTCGTCGGCCAGCCCACCAGGGCCTACGGAGGTACTTGAAACGTACCACCACCCTACGGAGGTATGGACGAGGTACAGCTCGTTATCGACGAGCATGAGCATGAGCGCATGAGTACCTATGATTATTGAGGCAGTACTCCGTACAACTGGCAATGCATGTCGCAGTACAGTACCGGTAGGGCTCGTGGGCACTGGGCTGAAGAGAAAGATCTGTGGATGTCCAGCGCCTTGAGGCTTGAACGACAAACGAAAAAGAAAATTGTTTCTCTCACCGTGCAGAGCACGTTTCAAATTATTGAAGTGAGCTGCCCCATCCCATCTTGCGGCATGTCGTGTCGGGTGCCCAGTCTAGTCCATGCACGCAGATAAGATGGCTCAGGATTTTTAGGGGTTGATCCGAGAGCATCAAGAATTAATTAAACTTCAAAAGGGAGACCCGGGTCTCGACCGCGGCGTGGAAAGAAAGAAGATGAGGTTATACTTTGTACGGAGTATAGTTCTCAGAATTGCTGGCTCTGGTCTTTGCTCCGCTGATCACTGGAATACCGGTACTTGGCGGGGGGTATCCTATTTGCGGGGGATGATTCTCGCGAGGCCTCAGCTCCAGCAAGTTCGGCTCAAGATTCAAGAACAAGAATCAGAAAGGGGTATTCTAGATGTTTAGGTTACGCTGTTGTGGCTCGGTGCGAGCCTATGCATCTTCAATACCGACCACGGCTGAGGCGTGACGGCGTCCAGAAATGGAAATCGTGTCACATCACAATAATAATTTCCGGGTGTCATGGCTAGCGGAGTGGATGATTTTAAAGAGATGAGGATTACGGAGGGGGTACGCATGCCTGTCGCGATGCCCTCTTTCTCAGGATGCTCGGGTGCAGAAAAAGCTTCCAAGAGAACAGGCCTAACAGCCCTTTCTGTCCGTAAGGGCAATAGAAGTCTACCTAGGTACCTAGGTACCTTACGGCTTTTCGAGTCAGCTTCTTGTATCCGTACTCTTGCTTGCGAGAAGAGCGCGCTGAGGGATTCATTCCCATGGTGTGGGTGTTTACTCATTCGCTGAGCTTCGGTCCTCCTCACAGCCTTCACGGCGGCTTTGCAAGTTTGCAATTAGAGAGCCCCCTTTAGCGGGCCGGGAAGCCAATCGCCTTTGTTGAAACATGCTTGTGCCTGTAGATCCACTAAGCACACTTTATCGTTTGTTGCTGGGGACAACCTGGTGGGCTTCCAATCAGAGCGGTGAACGGAGACCCCAGCACGCTTTAAAGTAGACGGGGCGTCGGGGAGCAAGCGAGCCCCCTAATCAATTACTTAATTTGCTCCTAGAGCCCTAATTGGCTCCATTGAACCAGATCCACACCCCACCCAATCCCTCGCACGCCACAACGTCTCTTTTGCCCCAGCGCACACTCCACGGCTGCCCGCACCAGCGCACACCAGTGTAAAAACGGTGAAGGCTGGCTGGTCTCTCTGGTTACTGGTACAGTACGAGTACTCCGTACCTGCATCCCATCTGCCCCTACGGAGTACAGTACTACTGTACCGCCATCAAATCATCAAATCAACGCCAAGCCCCAAGGGAGTGCCCTGGTCCTGGCGCCTGCATGCCCTGATCCAATCTTGATTTAGTCTCTCGGATCCATGGCGCACACGCCCCCCATCCCATGCCACCTCTAATACAGAGTTCCCTTTTCGTTCTGCCACACCCGCACCTCCTCTTCTCCTCCTCTTCTTCTCTCTCCACCAAGATCCCTCTTGACCACTACAGTCTTTACAGTCGCTCTTTGCACAGTTACGTTCTTCACTTCCAACCTCCAGTCACTCTTTTATTTGAACGAGACTTGCGGAATCGACTTTCGCTTGTTTACCCACTGTCCATACCGATATTTGCAGCGCCAGACCCACGAACCCCTATCAGCGAAATATTTGTAGCGGCATCAATTGCTCAGGAAGAATTTAAAAGGAACAAGAGGACTTATCTCACCGAATCGATTACCACCTTCGCAATGCAGTACACCGCATTGTCTGTGGCCTTCTTCGCGGCCTTGGCCACCGCTCATCAACATGCTCCCCAGCATTTCCACCATCGCCGACAGCTCAATGGAACGTCCAGCGCCTCTGGGGACCAGACGACCTTGACTGTCCTCCACTACACCACCAGCACAATCACCAGCTGTGCCGCAACAGTGACAAACTGCCCAGCTAGAAACTCAGCATCTGCTGGCGTCGTTGTCACCGACACTATCGTCGTTGCCACAGTGAGTAATGAAGAGGAAAAGTAATATGCCATAGTGCTAACATTGCCTTTAGACTGTCTGCCCAGTTGCGGAAGCTTCATCTGCCAGCGCTGCAGCCGTCGCCTCGTACGTGGCCGCTTCAGGCTCTTCCAGCGCCGCTGGATCAATTCCATCAGCGACTGGTTCAGGATACGCTCCAGCAGGAGCCGGTCCTACTGCCCCAGGCGGACCATTAGTGTCTGCTTCGGCCCCCGCTGGATCTTCTGTCGCCGCAGGAGCCTCTGCTTCTGCCCCAGCTGGGTCATCTGCCGCAGGAGTCTCTGCTCCAGGAGCATACTCCGCACCAGCAGGAACAGCAGTCGTTGGAGCTGTCACCACATCCGCTCCATCAGTTCCTATCGGCACTGGATCTGGAGGCAGCGCTGTAGCAGTTGGCACCTCCAACACTGTTCTCACCTACACTCTCGGCACCGGTTCATCCACAACCATTGTCACCACTACGATCAAGCACACAAGCTACGATACCGTGTATGCCACCAAGGCTACCAGCTCTGGCGCAGCAGCTGGATCGGCCAGTTCCACGGGACCAACTACCACGATCTATGGTACCCAGACCTCAACCAAATATGTTACCGTCGTGGCCGCTACAGCCACGGCTTCCTCAGGAGGTAGTGCTTCGGCTGGAAGCAGCGCAGGTGCCGCCGGTTCGTCAGGTGCCGTAGGAGCTTCAGGTTCTGCTGGCCCCAAGACCGCTGTTGCGGCATCTGGATCGGCGTCTGGATCTTGCGCCGCCCCAGTCACCGTCACTGTTGCTCTTTCCACTGTCACTGTGGTATGTTTTCAATCCGAGTTCTAACATGGCAGACGCAAACTAACGCAATTGATAGACTGCATCCCCATCAGGTGCCGCTACAAGCCTTGCAGTCAAGAACCAAGCCGCTAGCAGCTCAGCCTCCGTCGTTGTGGCCCTGAGCACCGCAACTGTCATCCCAGTCCCAGTCAGCACTGGAGCTCCATACGGAAACGGTACCGACAGCAACGGAGCTGGGGCTGCAAGCGGTACAGGCAAGCCCCTCGCCAGCGCTTTCCCCAGCGGATTCATCTCCAAGCACGCCAAGCCCACCGGATACTAGATATCCCGTCAATACTTGAAGGATATTGGAGAAAGGGGTTGAAGGGAAGACGGACCCGTTACATTCTTGTTTCTAGATTTTTTTCCTTTTGTGATTTACCATTTTGGTTTGCTTGATGACGGTGGAACTGGGCTTTGGACAAAGGAAAGCTTTTAACGCAGCGACATGGGAACACATATTATGTCTATCTTCTTGTAGTTATAATATGTATTCTGTACTTATCGAGATGCCAACTAGCCCATGTTTGCCGTCATCGACAGCCACTTGCGCAACAAACAAGCGATGCATCAACCAACCGGCTTGGGGGGTTCTGGGCGTTCAGCAGCGTGTAAAATCGGGCTATGGTGCGGGAGCGGGCATGATGCAAAATGACAATATAACTGTATCCAAAGACAAGCAAAGTCGATTCTATCCTATGCGAGCAAACAGAGTGTAGCTAACTTAATTAACCTTCTTGTTTTTATATCGACATTCCATTTGAATGCTGACATGTTCGTTTATCGTGAGGATTTGAGATGTTGGATGGGAGGATTCTGTTGGTTTCAAGCCCTCATGCACGCAATTTTAAATTCTCCCATCGAAGAAATATCTGACATGACAGAAATAAAGATGTTGAAGTCCCCAGATCAGTTATAAGAACAGAAATATATAACTCGCTGACTGTTCACTTGATGGCAGAATAATCCCCAGAATCGCCGTAAGCGTGGCAGCAACTTTGCAAGGCATCTAGAGTAGGTTCAACAAACAATCTCCAGGGTTGGTCCCAGATATATTGCTATAGCAGAATACTTGTAGATAATCTATTTCGAGCCGGTTAAATATGTTATCCTGTTCTGCTGTACGTAGATGCGGGACTAGGCGCCGATCGTCTGCAGGTGACAATGATGCATCGGATGGAGATGGCGATCTAGAACCGTCACGTGCAAACGGAAAGACGTCTCGAGTTCACCGGCCGCTCCACGCGATAGATACTGTACGTACCGAGTACTCGTAGTGAGTGAGACTAAGCACACGCTTGGGGTTTCAAATGTCAGCTCGCAACACTAGCATGTGCGATTGTGGTATGAGTGAGATGTGTGATGCACTAAGAGAGAAGAGAGAAGAGAGTGAGGAAAATGGGTTGTTTCTGACTGCTTCTCACTGTGTCTGTCCAAACGGCTCTGTCATCGACGCATCGGAAACACCTAGCGCCAGATTCGGTTAGCGGCTACCAACTCCACCAACCTACGACATCCGTTTCCAGTCCAGTTCCAGATAATACATCATCTTGACCTCGACGCACGCGCACACACTCTTCACCAACCCAACCTCTTCCATTTCAATGTCCCGCGCAACTTAGAACTTTGTACCTTCATCCCTTCTTCCTTCCATTCTGTTTACACTGTTTGCGGACTTCTTCTATTCAGCCTCAGCATCAGCATCTTATTCTGGTCTTTATTGCGCAAACCACATACCGAGTTGTCACATACCACCAGAGTTACCTTCGTTCACCATTCTAGCATAGATACACATAGGAGGAAACTCGCCAGGAATCACTACAATACCATCATTGCCCCTCATCGTACATACGCAGAGGACCCCGCCAACTCCGTACACTCCCCAACCAATTGCCGTCTCGATCTACCGATACAACAAACCACAATACTCATGATGCGTCGCGCTTCAGAAGACCTCAGCGACCCAGATCGCAACCTGGCCGAGTCGACAGGCCAACTTCCCGATATACCCCAAAACATCGACCTGGACCTCATCACCGAAGAATCCAACGACGCGCGTATGCACACCCCCCCACCCCGCATCGCAGCACGATTCTACCGTCCTACAAACAACCGTCGCAAGTCTTCCGCGGCATCCTCTCGCCGCAACTCTATATCCTCGGTACATTCACACCAGTCGCATGCCTCCAGAGGCCCAGATCTAAATGGCAGCCCCCAGAGTAATTATATCGCTCAGCACCTGCGACGTGCGTCAATCTTGGAGGATCGAAAAGCCCGATTGGCAGACAGGGCAGCACACGCAGAGAAGGTCAGGCTCAGAGCAGCCCTGGCGAAGGCAGCGCCCCGTAGCGCCACAAACAGCGAGGAAAGGGCATTAGCTGCGCAACATGCCAGAGAGAAGAACCTTGCTGAGATTGTGGCTAGCTGTGCCGAGGAGGTGAGGAGGGCAAAGGGTGTTGCTGAGAGCATGAAGGAGAAGAGGGAGGCTGAGGGCAAGCGAGTGAGAAAGGAGATGGAAGAAAAGCTCGCCGAAGCAGAAAGGAGGAGGGAGGAAATCCTTAACAGGGGGAATACAAAGAGAGGCCGCTCAGTGAGCCAGCGCAGGAAGAGCTCTTCTCCTTTGCCAAAAATTCGGGAGCAAATTAGTGAAGCTACGGCTGCTTCCAGGATTCAACAAAAATGGAGAGCCCATCGCAAATGGAAGGCTCTCAAGGATTTCTCGGACTTGGGTCTTACAATTGATGGTGTACGGGAGACGTCGTTTGAGAAGGTCGTCGATTTACTAGCAGATGAAAAAGTCGTAGTGGGCACTGCTCATGTCCTGAGAATCTGCGGGTTGGAAGAAGGAGAGAGCGGGTCCGTTAACGAAATGACTGCAGTTCGAACCTTCCTGAGTGCCTTCCTTATTCTAGGACACCCAACTCAGGTGCTTAGCGGTAAAGGCGAAAAAGGAGAGGCGGAGCAGGTGCAGGTGGGAGTATTGCCAATGAGGAGAGATGATCTAGCTAATCCCCAGTTGCAGGATCTTGTTGCCAAAGCTCGAGATTTGCTAATCTCTTTCGAGAATGTTTTATCGCGGTTAACACCTACGAACAACTATACCCCCCCGCCTGCTCAGTTCTCAAATCTGTCAGACGTCTATGCCACTTTCTTCAACGCATTTATTGCTTGGAAGGCTCGGGACTCAAGTACACTTATCGATATGATGGTCCTGCAATTTGTAGAGCTTGATTTGATATGGCAGGGTGTGAAAGATAGCTCTCAAGAAGCCGTCACTGATTCCTATCGAGACGGCATTCGAGAAAATCAACTCAAGTTGATGGTCAGGATCAAGAAACTGGCTGGTCCGGAGAAAGGAAAGAAGTTGATCACAAAAGCTATAAGGGAAGCACGTAACGCACGTGCTATCAAACAACCTGAAGGAGATTCCCGACCACGCGCGGCAGAGTCAGTCACCTCTGAGACTCCAGCAATTGCGGATTTATCTGCGTCCGAGAAGTCGGTGGCTACTCATTTGCAAACGCTGACCCCACCTTCGACACCTCGCAAACGTGAGCCTCCGAGATCTGAGGTTGATGCCCTAAGAAGTGCGACTACGATTCTCCCTGACAATCGAATCATCGCTCATGAGATCGCTATCAACCGAGAATATCGCATCGGAGAAGATGCCCTCGAATACAGGGACTCGTTCATGAGTGCCGTGTTTGAGGTTATGCGCCGCGATATCGCTCAAGGAAACAGCGAACCATGGGTTCTTGCGATGGCTGAGAACATCAAAGGAAAGCTTCTGAATCTCCTGAAGCAGGGCAATTCGATGCACACTCTCATCAGCGAAGCTCTCGATAAAGACGTCGTAGCTCGTGAACTTCAAACAGGCTCTTTCTCATATGAGAAGTTCTTCTCATTCATGGCGACTATCATTCCTCGCCTCTGCGCTCCTTTCCGTGACGAGGAAATGAAGGAACTGGTTGAAAACAAGATGCAGAGTGGTGATGTCGTTGATCGCCTTCAGAGCCTGATGCATGCCACGGATCTCATGCAAATTGACTATGCGAATTTCATGTTGCAAGCTGCCGCACCAGAACTTATTAAGCACGCCGCTGCATACGAGACAACACGATTCGCCGAGATAATGAACGATACTTCAAATAATCTCTCAGCGACCCAGCAAGCATGGGAAGAAGCCAGGGCCAAAGTTTTCGCTGAGGCGGCCAGACGAGATCCGCAGCTAGCCAGGAACCGACCGATGCCCGACAAGATATATTCTCACATGCTCGTCGACGTCTTTACCAATCTCGACCCCTCAATTTCGACCCCCGAAACACTACAGGTAGACAGCAAACGCATCCAGTCGACTCGCGGCGACATCCTTCGCATCATTACCACTGGTGCGATTCTTCTCCAGTGTAAGAACATGTTGAAGCGAGACGTTCGCAGCCAGTGGAAGACCGAAGCAACACGTATTTTCTCCGTTCTGGAAAACGCTAAGAGTGTTGAGAGCGCAAGTCAAGGGATTCAAGCAGCATTGGAATCCTCTCGCAGCATGCCAACTGCTACGAAGAACCACATTCGTGAACTAGTCACGAGGATCGTGGGAATCTCTGCCTCCATTTCAGGCCCAACTCCCTCAGATTCGACCACGTCATCTCCGGGGCTAAGAGACCCGGTTATGCGTCTGTTGATGACTAGATTGAAGGGACACATCCACGCACGCCTGACAGCCAGAACGGAGAGAGAGAAAGTCAAGAGCGCTAGTACTGCCAGTGAAAGCCTTGCTACACTTGGACTACCAGAGTTTGTGCAAAAGGTTGGCGTTATCGTGGAAGAGATGGGCAAAGTGGGTGCATTGGATAGAGAAGCTCATGGGCTGTGGTATGAGCTCGTTGCTAAGAACGCTGAAGATGCAGAGACCGAGGTTGCTTCTTGATTCATATTTCATCATTGGAGTGGAGGTTTAGCATGGCATCAGGATGTATAAGGGCACCGGACATGGCGTTTTGGGATTTTAATTGTAAGACGGACAGGATGGGCTGACACGATATAACGATTCCCCTTGGTACGATATGGGTCTAGGATGACGACAGAATCGGCGTTTGGGGGATTGACATTATATGTTTGCATTTTTGGCATGGGCAATATAGCGACGAACCTTAGATTGGGACAGCGAGATGATTGAATGAGAATTCAACAGCGATATATTACTTCAGCCCTGTTCTCTGTTTCGGGCTTGTACTGTGTATGCATGAGTGACGACCTGGTTATTTATCTTACTGCAATAATGTTGTATTCCTTCTTTGACGTGCAATTTCTTCTGTCACCAGGCTCCAGCAGACTTTTATCATCGCGTGCTTGTTTTGTCGATCCAACATATCCTGTAGACATCTGCCTGCGACTCATCGCAATGACAGGCGATCATGTCCTTCCTACCCCCTTGCTCATCAAGATCGCCGCTCGCTACCTCTAACACCCAACTCCTTTCGCTTGCGGAAAACTTATATACATTAGACTGGTGGACCATCTCAAGTGCAGAGGTCCGGTTCCCCCCTGAACATATTCCAGCTAACTAATTAGCGTGCTCAACTCACCATTGCTCGGACTCAGGTCTAAAGACGGACGGAATGGACTTTAGTGAAGTCGAGTCAAGCTTCGGCTGAGATTATACCAATTGTCTAAATTTCGAAGTTCCGCAGATGAATCGAGCTCGTAAGTTCTCAAACTCTCTCTCCCCTTCGCCGCTCGACCACATTGAAAACTATCTTTTTTGCCCCACCCCGCCTTCGTATAATCTATAAAGCTTGGCAATCCCAATATTAAGTTATTAGTTTAAATCTCTCTAAAGGGTTCAGTAGATGGAAAGCTACTTACGAAAAGAATCCGTAAACTTGAATGCCAGTAGGAGTCTCTCTTTGTTACCTGTTCCCTTCTCATCTCTCTCGGTACTTTGATCGGCTATGGTATTCGGGCCATCATTTCCCTGTTCAATGTCGTTGCTTCCATCGGCTTTTATGGGGTTAATAAGCAGCTGCTAATCCCAAACTTAGCTGTTCTGGTTTGATAGATCAGCAATAGTAAGAACTTGTTACAAAATTGTGAAAACATGCTTAGGCCCCATCCTTCTTTCTCTTGTACCCTGTTACGCAAGCTGCCGACATGCGGACTGGAACTTTCCAGGGTCTCCAAAATCCTCAAACTTTCCAACTCTTGAATACTCCCGGTTTGAAGGTCATACTCGACGCAAGACGATCCCGGAAACAAGAGGCACAGCCATTGATACACCATTTCGAACCGCCTCTTGATCGAGCGGCATATATCGGATGGGCAGGAAATAGAACTCTCGCCCTACAGCTCTTGCGATCACCTCCTCGTTGTCCCAAATCACAGTGCCGATAACGTTTTGATTGATTGCCAGTGCTCCCGGATACTGACGTGCGAATAAACACACTAGCCATCCTCAGACAGCCCATAACCCGAAGAAATCCGCTCTTCACTCGCCCAAAGGGATTCACGGCGCTGACTGGCTCGGCTTGCGCTTCGATCACCTCTAGAAGTATCTCCCGGTCGTCGATCGGCAAAGCGGACCTCGCACGCGGCCTCGACCTTTCCGACCACAGAGGCCCACGACCAGCTTGGTGCAAATTGCAATGTACTGGTTTGGTTGCCCGCGCCGGACAAGCCTCTGTACGCCACGAACTTCCATAGCAGCTGGTATGCGAAATGTTGACGCCGCATGCCGGCCACATACTCGGACTGGATATGTGCTGCATCTCAGACGCGACCGCCGACAGCAACGAGCTATCACTCGCGTACGAAGTATGTGAGGTGGCCATTCGACAACGTCCTACGAGCTGATCCCACACCATAAATGCATCTCAAGATTGATCAGCCTCTCGCCCAGCGACTTCCGGACGCGCGGCCCGTCGATGTGCGGCCGTATGGTATGCCCCTCAAGCCTACGACACGACACCAACCTGCGACGGGAGCTGTGAAGGGAAACATTCGCCTCGCGGCACTCGAAGAGCACCTCCATGGCACCAAATAATAGGTTCCGCGGCGCTAGCGTGCGCTCTTGGAATACAATACCCAAGGCGCGCAGGTTAAGCGGCGTTGCGGATACCTACGCTCTGCGACCAGTATCGGCTCTGAACGGCGTAGTTCGGGCCCGGGTTGGGACCCCAGGTGAGGTCAAGTCTGAGGGGCATGACGGAGGCCACGCACGAGTAGTGAAGCAGCCGAAATTTCCGTCGGTGGCGTGGGCTGGGCCGCTGCCATGTTGCAGTGTGAAGAAGAATATACCCGAGCCATGGCTGCAGACTGCTCTTGCCAGTCCTGTTGAGAATCTTGGATGATGCAGACTGTCGATGCAGAGGTAGTGGATGCCGAGGCGGCGGGATGTGTAGATATATAGCAACTTGAAAGGTTTTAGTGAGGTGCGAAAAAGGGATCGCCTCCTGCATCGTGGCGATATTGCTTGATAGGAGACGTAGAGGCATATGGGAGCCCCGACCATAGCTTAGGTGGTGTATCGAGCTGCTGGCATCGGCTTGTTCGCGATGATAAGGCGAAGTGGTTGTCCGGGCGTGAGTGACGTCGATGACTCGAGATGGTAGAGTTTTTGGCTCCTAGTTGCTGCTGCACAACGCTCGTGTGTGCTGTTGCATTTCGCCAGCCACCTCGATAGGTACAAGAGCCCAGGCTGAATTTAAATTTGTGCGATCCTGTACTCCTCCGTGGTTAAAGTAGTCTCCTAGCTCTGACAAAAAGCATCGCTATCAATGACTAAACTAATTGCATATATTGGTGTTCATTTAAACCGAACTCACCGGAAATAGGATCAAGGTCCAGAAAACACTTTGTTTCATCCCCATCTGCCAGCTCCCCTGCTATCTGTTCTGGTGTTACAAACACCGAAAGCTGCCCTGGTTATCCTACGTTTAGATGGATAGAATGCTTATAAACAAGATCTTTCCCTCTGAAACGGCGCAAGGCACCCCGCATCGACGCACCTATACTTGCAAAAGACGTTGGCAGCAGACATCCTTCCCGAGCCGTCCTGCCCAAGTCTTCCGATGTCTCGAGTGTTCGGCTTAGCGTCTTTTGCTCTCCACGCCCCAGGGCCCCACTGGTTCTCCTTGTAGACAACCTCGGCGGGGCATTGGGAATTCAGAAGGGCTCGGCACTTCCGGCACAGCTTCGTGTTTGCTGTGATTGAACTAGAATCATTTTGGTACCCTTGGTGGGTGGTTGTAAGTCTTTCTGTTGAGTATGCAGTCCTATTATCGATATTCATTTAAATCGATAGCTTCTGCTGCGCAGAAGTGATGAACAGTTCTATATAGCACAGCAGGAGTGGAAAGCTGTAGCTAAAAGCTCTTCTATACATTATAACGAGTAATCTGCATATGATAACTAGTGTAGTGAAATATCCCACCAGTCCCCATCCTTCGCTGAACTAAGCATGCCTATTGAGCACATGTGTTAAGAGGCTATATTAGCCCATATAGGGACTCGTTAATAGCTCCCTTTATTAGAATATTAACTATCTAGTTATATAATATCACATATAAGAGCTTCGCTTTTAGTCTCCCCAGCCTCCCGTTTGTTACAGAGTTGGAGGAATAAGGCCCTTCGCGCTCGAGACCCCACCTCTTTAAATTATTACTTTTCCTATAATAAAATAGTAATATCTTAATAATTACACTTCTACGCAATATAAGCATTAGAGAATCTTATTTCTAATATAGCACCTTCTACTTAAAAGAAAGTCAAACCTAAAACTATACCTCCTCGTTAAGCGGCTAGCAAATGCGTCCTGATTTTAACTAAGTAACGTAACTATGCCCCCCCGGCCCTGCCTACGCAAGCTCCGGGCGGTGGTCCTGGTAGTTGCTAGCTAACGTGGTCTAAGCACCTTTAAAAACTATATTATTCAAGTGTTATAAGTGCTATAGAAGTAAAAGAAGGCCGCAGGGGGAGGTGCTAGCGCACTCTAGGGGGGGGGTGTAGAGGAAGTATAATTACGCCTTGTAGAGAGAGTGGAAGTATAATAGCGTAATTATGCTTAATACTTACTCTACTATCCTTTTTATATAGTCTTAAGCACTAGTTCCTATAACTTTTATAGAGTGACGGATTTTATAATATAGAGAGAAGATAAGAAGGAGTAAAATATAAAGAATAATAGCGATATAACCAAACCTTAATTAAAATAAAAATCCTCCTAGAACTAGACTATTTATAATATTTATTGATTATATTTCTATCCAAGTGTTAGTATCATAGGGCTGGGGGTGATCACGTATCTACTGCATAGCTATGGTTACTCTGTAGACTGTTGTGTTCATAGGGAGGGAGGTCTGCTTTTCTGGCGCTCTAAAAAGAGGTGCAGATCGATTTGGCGGGGCTCGGAGTCGCAGCGTAGGCGTAGATGCTGCGAGAAGAGGGGTTCACCGGCGCTCAATCAAGAAGTGAGGTGGGAACCGTAGGCGTTTCGTGACGTTCTCAACGTGATGCTGGGTCCTCATGATCAACATCCAGTTTTAACTTCTGGCAGAGGTATCGCGACCGATCTCGTAACGGTCGTTGTTCTGCAGCTGCGTGGTCGACGCAAATTTGGTGATCCCATGCTCGCTTTGTTCCTTCTGTCATGATCAATGGCTCCCAGCGCTCAGTTTAATTTTGACTCCTGTCGTAGTTAGTTCCAAGTCCTTGGGATCTGGCTTCCAGGCCGCTAGTTTTGCACTTCTGGTGGCTCTGCTTCTTCTCCTAGCGTAGGGCGTAGAGGTGCGGTGCTCCCAAACACTCAGTTCTGGCTGCTGGTGCTTAAGCAAATGCTCGGTTTTGACGTCTGTCAAGTGTTGCGATCCTCAGGCTTCTACCTCTTCTGACGATGGCCTAGCTGCTCTGTGGGAGTCTCATCAGGAGATGACCACAGAGCAGTTTTGGTATCACAGGGATACGGTAACAGTAATGGTGTAATCATGAACACATCAAAGTTTACAAAGAGCAACCATAGCTATGCAGTAGAACGTGATTACACCGTTACCGTTACCGTATCCCCTGTGATACCAATACTACGTATATATTAAAAAAGTTTATTTTGCAAGTCAGGGGATATTTTATTCTAAGGGGTCCTCGCTAAAAAATCACATTTTTGACACTAGTACAGTCATATATTAAATAAGTTTTTTTCCTTGGCATTTCTTGGCATTTCCCTGTGTGCGCACTTTTGTATTTCCCCCGCCCTTGTGTATCGCTCGCTGTAACGTAATCGTATGTACACGTGAAATCATATCAAAAACAGAACCATTATCGCTCATCAAAAGAATGTCCGCCGCGTCCTAGCTCGCACCTCATGCTTCTTCTCATTCTTGGTAGGATCATCCTCATCATCAATCATCACGAGAATGTCCGCCGCGTCCTGGCTTGCACCTAATGCTTCTTGTCCACGTTCTTGGGAGGATGTTTCTCATTATCGTCATCCTGCCCCGGGTTCGCCAGCTCGTATTCGAGCATCTTGATGAACTTGTAGAAGAAGACCGCGATGCACGTCCCGATAAACGGTCCCACCCCTGCGATGGCAAGTTAGCACTGACTGCAGAAGTTTGGAATGAACGCGGCGTGGGTAGCATCTTAACTTACAGTATATCCAATGCTCGGCGTCAAACGTCCCCGTCACGACGCAAGGCCCAAACGAGCGAGCAGGATTGAGCGATCCGCCCGTGTAATACACACCCACCATCTCGGCGATAAAGAGCGCGAGCCCGATGCCAACGGGCGCAATGAACGTCGCCTTGTGCTTCTCCTTGGCGAGCATGAAGATGGTGAAGACGAGCTCGGCCGTCAGGAAGGCTTCGATGAAGACGCCTTGCTGCAGACTGGTGCCGCCAGCAAGCGTGGTGCGCACGTTAAACTTGGTCGGGAAGAGACCGAGCACCATGGCTGATGCGGCGAAGGAACCTAGGATCTGGGCGCAGAAGAGATAGAGGGCCCGGACGACGGGGATCGCGCCGACCATGACCATGCCGAGCGTGACGGCGGGGTTGAACAGGCCGCCGGAGATCCGGAAGAAGATCCAGACGTTGACCATTAGGGAGAAGCCGAAGATGAACGCGATGTAGAGGTATACTGCGATGTCGAACCCGGTTGCGGCTCCGGATGTGGTGTTTGCGGAGGCGCTGGATTTGATGTTGGCTACTTGCGTCCCGGCGAAGGCGAAAAAGAGGAACATGGTAGTGCCTACGAACTCTCCGATGCTTGCTACGAAATCTGTTCAAGAGGATTAGTGGTTGTCGGTAATTCAGGGTAGGAGACGAGACATACGATTCTTGCCACTGCTGCCCATCCAATGAGTCCATGGCAATCTCATGACTTGCTTCCTTTCCTCGGGAGTAAGGTTCTTAAGATCGAGGGTCGTCGCAGCGTGGCGGGCTGTCTTTGTTCATAGTCGTATCCATCAATACTTTCACTAATCTTCGCATGAGGCCAATCGCCCCGTTCCAAGTCACGCTCGCGACCGTCACCTTTTGCCTCGTCGAAGTACGATTTTGGTACTGATGGTGGATCTCCCCCTGCGTCACCATTGCGAGATGACCGAGGGGGCCTTGTTCGCTCATACGAGTCGGGATGACGGGCCGAATCTTCTCTTTTTGGGTAGGGGCGGTCGTCCTCGCGATTATAGTATGAATTATCTCTTGATCTCAGCAGCCTTTTCGAAGGCTCTCTGGACGACATGTTGGGTCGATCTCGATCATACTCCCCGAAAGAGTACCCGCGCGGAGGACCGGAGCTGTCTCGACGTTTGAGACCTCCAAATCGAGCATGTTCAGGCCCGAAGTGAAAGTCGATTGGGGTCCCTCCGGGGGAATTCTCTCGACGGCTGCTGCCTGGTTGGTAGGTGTGAGGCGGGGAGGAGGGTACTGTTGGACTTGGCAAACGTTTGATCAGTTCGCCGTTGCCAGTTTTGCTGTCATAATGCTGGGGAGGGTCGCTGCTCTGGTCAAGCGCCATCTTTTCAAAATGAAGCTATAAGTAGCGAGGCAGTAATTCGGTGAAGGGACAGGCGACGGCTTGGTTGAATCTCCGTGTTGAGGAAGCGTTGCTCTGAGATTTTGGTGAAACTGATGATAGTTGTATAGGGAGATGTTGGCTGCTAATGGAGATGGTAGCAAGGGGGAATCCGATCAGATATTATAACTCCAGCTCAAGGTTTCTTCAGCCTCCCGTGACCTCGAGAGTATCAAATATCCCCGCCACTTCTTTAGCTTGCCAGGTTACGAAAGAAAAAACCAAAAGCCGGGATTGATTGCTTGGGCACAAATTTAGATTAGAAACGCGCTCGGAAAGCTAGGCCACCCCGAGGGACAAGTCGTTCTCACGAGCAGCCAAAAAACACAACGTCGTGCAGATGATCCCCACCCTCGCCTCATGCTCCTTTGACGAAATCATGAATGCCGCTGAGGGCAACCAGGTCCAATGGATACAGCTGTACGTCCGCCTCTGCTTGTTCAACATTTCCTTATCTGTGCTCACGAGCGTTCTGGTGCTCTCTAGTAATACATGAAATGCCAACAACCTTAGCATGGGACTGAAAATGGCTGTCCATGAGGATTATCCCAGTGGAATCAATGCACAACAGGAAGCCCGAGGAAGGTTTGACAGGTTGCGGGGTCTGAAACACGAGATTATGACATCGATCAAGAGGTGTAAGACAAAAAGACAAAAGAAAAGATTAGTGAAACGAGGTTGGCTGGTGGGTCGGAGGGGAGGGCTACGAGTATACATTGACGTTTTCTTCTACGTAAGATGTGTCGGGATGAACCTCGCTGTCGCCGCAGCGAAAACCTACTTCGTACAACCTCGCAGGCCGAGGCATCCATACCAGCGACCGCTTGACTCTGTCCCGTTCTTCTTCCAACCGAAGCATACGTAGTAAGCAGATGTCCGGACTTTCAATCCGAAACTTCATGATCTAGAAACCTGCGCCTGCACCTGCACCTGCACCTCCGCCTTCATCGAGATCGGTAGGTGTAGCGAGGAGACTACTCCGTACAGTACATAGGTACATCGAGGTATACATGCACACTGATGCACGACTAGAAACCACAGCCTCTAACCTCATCCCAATAACAGTGCATAGATACAAGGCAACCCCAGCAGAAAGAAAAAGAACACCAGAAAGGAGAAACTAGCAGATACAGTCAGCGTCACTCAAGGCCCGCAAACCTTTTGGAACTTCCACCACTGTGACCACAACTAATATTAAACCAATCTGTCTGATTAAATCGACTAAACAGATGATTTAGATCAATCTAGTCACTTCCAAATTAAATTTCAACGGTGTTGTTGTGATATTTTAATTCCCTGGAAATCTCAAAGAAAAACCGTTGTCGTACGTTGCCCTGAGATTCTAAAACCTCGCCTAAAAGTACGCTAAGCACGCTAGGACCGTGCGGGGCCGCAGTGCAGTATAATTGCTGCATCCCCACATCACCCCTACACGTGGGTTGCAAGCACCTTAAAAGCACCTTAAGTCCTACAACTGGTGCATTACGGCCAACTCCACAATTAGGACACGGGATACTGGTACACCCGTCGGTAGCACAGGACACGCCGAATCCGATGTCGCTTATTCATGTGTCACGAAGGAAGCAGCAAGAAAAGCGACCAGATCGCGTACTCGAGTATAAGACCTTGTGCGCTCAAGGTTACTTGTCGAGGTGGCCGTAAAGTACAGTACAGTACTGTAGGAGTTAAACACGTGGGAATAGGAAGGTAGAAGATCTCTATACGGAGTAAGCATATGCTTTACGTACCGTACCTAGGTAGGTAGCTATTCCAGGGACCAAAAGATAAGGCTAATGTATGCCACCTGATTTGTTAGCAAACGCTTGTCGCATCTTGCCCTTTGCTGTGGGATTTCAAGCCCATGCGGTTAGACCCACCTTTCCATGTTATATAACATTTGCACCGCTCCATTAATATCGATATGAATAATTGCCTATAGCTTATTAGCATCTCAATGAACTCGAGTAATAGGTCAATTCCAAAAAAAATACTTCTACATGTGTTGTGGTGGTTGGGTATCAATGCGTAAAGGAGGCTTGTTTCCCCGCATTGAGTGACGCCGACTGTACCGCTGTACTACTGTATCTCTGTACTTCACCGCCTTACTCGCCACCCAGCGTCTGACAGTGGAGCCTGCTTACTGTAGCGTGGGATGGAAGCCCCGTAGATCCCGCACGTGTGACTGGCTCGATTCCATTCCATACAGTACCCTACTGCAAATCCCCCATCCACAGAACAGCAATTGTCAACTGAGACAAACCTTGTTCCTGTTCCTTATGAATCCTGAACTCCTCAGTGGCCCGGAGTATACCTCCCTAGAGAAATAGTGGGGGAGTGCCAGAAACCAGACCTGGAAAAAAACGCGAGCACATGCTGTGGCTGCATTGCAGCCGCTCGGCGCTGGTCGGTCGCGACAGTGCGCAGTACGGACTGTACAGTAGGTATGCAAGTAATCTACTCTTACCGGTAGAAGATAGCCGAAAACGACGACCCGTCCCGTTCCCGTCTTGTTGTCTGGTCATGCCAAGTTGCCAAGCTAGACAGATCGCACATAGGTACGGAGAGATAACCCCCATAGCGATGAAACTCACGCTTTACTCCGTACTTTCCCAGCCAAGAAAATGTCTTCTCGTGTGACCTGACTCGTAGTCTCTTACGAGTAACTGGACTGGTTTTTTTAATTTTAGCCTAGCCTAGCCTAGCACATGAGAGAAAGAAAAGGCCAGGCCCCACCTTGGAATCCTCACGAATCCTCACTTTAAGCTTGCTTTTAAAGACCTTGTAATCGTCGGATCTGCGGTTCTAAAGACCTTGTAATCGTCGGATCTCCGCATCTAAGCTCTTCTCTTAGTGGCGCGTCGTAGAAACACAAAGTAAAAACAGCGGGACCGTCAGACGTACAGTAAAAGTAAAACCGAGTACCGGTACTTTCCAAGTCAAGCAAAGTCAAGCAAATCTGGGAAATTCCGAATTTTCGAGAAAAAAAAAAAGATTTCGCCACAGCACAACACAGTGCCTTGACTGGAGTTATAATCCCAACCGCTCTTTGCCGTGTCGTGAGACATCGCAATGGCATTTAATGGAATGGTACGAGTAAGGTAAATTACCGTATATCAGGATAGTGCCCTCCCGAACCGTTCCCTAGTTCTGATTTCTGATTCTGTCCAGAATGCATAAATACCC
>QGML01000245.1:0-21862 GCA_007825375.1 Lachnellula willkommii | reverse complement strand
GATAGTGCGAGAGTAGTCATTTTTGCGGAGTTGTTTGGTGAGTTGTGTGACGGGGGTGGATGGGGATGGGGATGGGGATGGGTTTTGGGCTGGAGTAGGTTAGGGACAGGACGGTGTGGAAAGGAAAGATAGGTGCTGGGTTCTGAAGGGTTGTCATTCAATTTGACGTTGTGGTGATATTCATATCTGGTTGAATATCACTCTACCCGCCTCACGATTCACCACTGAGAGACGAATTGGCCAAAAATCGCATCCTTTACGTGGAACATATTAATATGATATGTAGAGTACAGGTGTCCATCACGTTATTATATCCCCATCAACTAGACACCCATCAGCGCACTCCTCTCTACATCGTTCTCCTCCTCAAGCCACCTCTTACCAAGTTTATATACTTCTAGAACGTGTTTTGACTCATCCTCCCTCAATCCCAAACGTACATCGTAATGCATTGCCTAGTGGTGCCCCTGATGCTAAGTGTGTATTAATTTTATATAGGGTTACTACCTAATTAGAAGTACCCTTTTACGCAAGCGAAGGTGGCCAAGTTTTTTGAGACCCTGAAGGTCACACTGCAGCTCCTGCTTCAACGTAGGACTATGGAGTGGTTCAGCCCTCCTTCAACTGACTGGCTTATTAGCCGGACTGCCTAAATTAGCAATGAACTGGCGCAGCACAGTTCGTGTCTATTCTGCGTTGGCAGCTGCTGTAAGAAAATTGAGGCTCACGCAATATCCGATTGGGGGCTTGATTGGGCACTAATGTAGGTGATAATTCGGTTTGAAGTGAAGACTTGATTTTGCAAAGGTACTGCCTTGGATTCCACTGAACGAGAAACTTAGTCAAAAAAGAAAGTACTATTCGTGTTGCCTCCCGAGTGCTGGGGTATTAACCCCTCTATATATGCCACTCTTGCTTTTACTGACCCTACTTAAGCCGATGATGGGATACTATGTATCTACAATTTGGCATTAGCTTTTACTGTAAGCTGCGAGGGGGACGCGGCTTTACGGCTCTACGAGTGTTATATATATTTCCAAGCATGATTATAAGGTTTTCATAACATTTAAGGGATGGTGAAGCCAACGAGGCTCTGAGTACTATTGTGGCGAGTGTGGTTCATAAAATACAGCCCCGTCTTCATCCAGCCGAGCGCGTCGCGAAAAACGATAAACATGCAGCCACAACCAACCTACGCAAGTTGCAATTATTCGGACTGATTGGCCTGCATGAGAATTATTTTCGAGCTATCATTTTAGAGGCTTTGTGTATTAAGGTAAATGTGCTGATTCCAAAGGCACAGAATATGTGTTGATTACTGAGTTGAAAAGCTGCGATAATTACACAATTTACGAGGCTAAAATGACTATGGAAACACTGATATATTCCGATATCATAAAAGTGATGGAATACAAGTCATTTTACGTGTAATAACGAGGTGTCAAGAAGCTTTACTCCCGTGGCAATATAACATATGAAAGTGACCTTTTTTAGCAAGCCTGTTTATGTTGTGTATCCTCATATGTACCAAATAAGCAATGACTGCAGCCACGCAGCCCACACTTTCGATGAAGACATCGAGGCTGTCTAAATATAGCAACTGCCCCTATGTCGCTCTCTGAGCTCTTTCGTGAACTTACACGCCTCTTACTTATTATCACTGAACCGCCCAGTCGATCTCCGGAGATATCCTCACTACCACGCGAGACGAAGTCTCAATTTAGCAAACTTATCATCCCTCACTCAACCTCATATGTCTATTCTCTCTTCTACCACCCTACAGAATGGCATCAGAAACCAGTAGTGCGTCCAACAGTAACAATGCTTCAGCGGCAATTGCAGAAACATCATCCACAGCAACCAGTCTTCGGCCGAGAAACAATTATTTCTTCAGGTCCATCGGCTTCGAGCTACCATATATGGTGACTTGGAGACGAGGAAAGAGTCACCGGAACACAGAACCAGAACCCGCTAAACCCGTCATCCAAACCTCGTTTAAAATAGCCTTAAGTCGATGTGGTGTCCACATTCTGCCAAGCTTGACTTCCATCGTTATCATCACTCTCAATTTGAAGGGTCTCTTTCTTGGCCGGTCTCTTCAAATTCTTCGGATCAAGCTGATTAACAATACGTCGGCTATGGCTCTATTACAAGGTGCTGCCAAGATGCAGGAGTTACTTATCATTGCCAGCCTTGCCACTATCGTTATCCAAGTCATACGCAAGGAGATGATGACAGCGGGGGTGCCATTGGGTCTTATTGGAGGTACCTTCCTCTTTTCCAGCATAAGCTATTATTGGTCCCCAGAATTCCGGGGGGCCATGCGCTCAAAAACCCCATTGTGGCATAAGCTAGGACTTCATAGCTTATTACTTGCTGGTCTGATAGCTTCAACCGCAGGGCCAGCTTGCGCTGTGCTCATGATACCTAGGGAGCAAGCATGGTATGCTGGTGGAAGTCGGTTTTACATTCCTGGACAAAAGGAGAACCTCTGGCCAATTGACATCAATCAGACAACTGAATGGTTTTGCGGCTTTCCGAATAGCACCAGCTATTCCTTGTGTCCATCTGGAGGATATAGTTCACTCTATAGCTACTCCTTGAAGAATTGGCAGTGGCTGGATCTCTATGCGTTACGCAGTAACAGACCTTCTGTTTTTGAGCCAGAATCCAGACTACGAACCATGATCAGCAATATTGGCATTGTACCAGACATATCGATCAACGTTACTCATCGAGGGGGGATTTTTCCTGATGCCGGGTCCGTTCCTATAGATATGAGAACCATAAGGAAACCTATGCCATTGGAAGCTACCTTGCAGCCAAAATTATACAACATCAGCTCTACCTGGACTGGTCTAGTAGGATAAACTACGTGGGATATTCGCTACCATATGCCTCGTACGCCCAGTATCGGTGGCACAAATCTGTTAGCGTGACTACCAACACGCGCATTCCAATCGCCAGAGTCGCTTGTGCAGAGGCTGTCAACCTGTCCTATTCTTCCAAAAGCGTCAATTTCCCTATCCTGCCAGCAGATACACCATGGAACATGACCAAGCCTTATAAGATTTCTCCTTTGGAGCCAGACATATTAGCAGTGTAGAGAATAATACGAAACAATACGTATTGGCCAATATGAGAAAACGCGATACGTACCGCAATACAGATTTTCAATACTATACTGGCCCCGTACAAGTGTGGTTGTATTATATTGATGCTAATATGTATTGCTAATATAACAATACAAAACAATATAATTCTAGCATAAATTATGCATAAATCATGCATAAGTTTATTATTACTAAGCATAATTAATTACAACTAAGCATAATTAATTATAACCAAGTATAATTATAATAACTAAGTATAAAATTAGTATAAATCTTAGTGGGGATCCTAAAAAGGGGGGTCTTAGAGAGTAATTTCCCCCTGAAAATCTTAATTTCTAGGCCCCTTAGGCTAAAAAAATAGGGCTTCTGCAATACGCCTATATTGCGCTAATATAGGACCCTGTATTATACTGTATTGTATCACAAGCAATACGAGAAGCATCGTATTATATTGGTCCAATATAGGGTTCACTGTATTATACTAGTACAGTACGCAATACAGTATTGTATTGGTGTATTATTCTCTACACTGCATATTAGACTATATCAGAACAAGTTGGCTCTCAATGCCATCACCGGAATATGGATACAGCAGCTCTGGCCTGTTGTTTGAAGGCCCTTGGACAGCTGATAACTCGTCACGACTCGCTGTGGGTTGTTCAGTGGATGCCCGATGGACCAAGGGCATGATCAGCGATGATGGGTCTGGAACCAATCTCATTCCGGATGATTTAGGGGCCGTGTGGAAGCCCAAATCCATTTCTGGGGGGAAAAGACCATTCATGTGGGATCACATAAACTTTCATCAGAATTGGTTATCTCTTCTAATACCCGCTGCACCTGACCAACGGTGGCAAAATACCTCCCAACCGATGAGTACCCTGGATATGTTTTTGAATAACTCTGGCATCGTGGGAGGCATTTCGTCTTCCTCGGGCAACCATGCAGATATTTGGAATGAAATGCGGCAATCAGGTGTCAACAGGACGATATATTTAGAAACAATGATTGCGCTTGTTGTCGCTGATGGACTCTCCCGCTATCAGAGCGCAGCAGTCCTTAATATATCAGGACCAGTATCCTCCACTCCTGGTCTATACTCGACTACCAAAAACGACCTGATTTTCGCTCCCAGATACTCGGCACACCAAGTCATCGTCACGGAAATGCTTTGGAAGAGCCCGTAGACAAGAACACAACTACAATGGCAACTGAAATAGATGTGCTTGGGTACTCTTTTCACGCCAACGAATTCACTGACTACCTGGCAATGTCCGCCCTCTTTATACCTATGCTTTTGGCGCTTTGGCACATGGGATACTTGCTTTACACACGACGTTCCGCCGGCACATGGGACACTATCACCGAACTCATCGTGCCTATACAGAACTCAACTCCAGCGCCACACGCATTGAAAACACATCCGCCAGTATAAAGATAATTGATACCTTTGCCAAAGTGGCCCAGGTTCGCAGCACCGTGCCAATCTTTCCATCGAGCGAAAGTAAAGATGCGCTACGACATGTGGAGGTACTATTTCGGGAGGGAGGAAGAGGAGCAATGCATGGAGTTGGAAGAGACATGGCCTGGAGTATTACCACCAGAGTCTGGCTTGGGGGATGGTATGACTGCTGAATCATTGCCGTCGTTGGAAGGGGATGCTTTTTCGACATCTTCAGCGAACCAGCCTCTTATTCCCTACCATAGGCGACGACAGAATGATGGCAACCCTTTGAGTGTAGGTAGAGGGCTGGGAACTAATACATCTTGTTATCAGTCCAAGGAGATAGAGCCAGATCAGTTATATACTTAAGCAACGCATGTAGATAGAGTAGAGTCTTGGAAGGGTTGTACAAAGGCGCCAATCACCTCAATTGGTGCATCAGTTGCAAGTGAAGATGAACGAGGGACGCGCGCTCTTTGTGAACTCGACTTAGGCGCTGAATTGACCTCTAAATTTGCCTGTAAGCCAAGTCTTGAAGCTGGTGATGCAGCATAGTCATAATAACCGGTCCCTAAGCATAGTCTGTTTTGAGCTATTATTCTTGGATTCTGTGATTCTCCTTGTACTACTAAGCGCTCCCGATGCTTCATAGAGCAAGGTAATGGAAGATCCTACGCTAGTATGGACTGCTCTGTTTGCATGTATTGGTTGTATCTCCTGTGACATACTTGGCTGCGTATTGTGTTCCTTTTGTAAGAGCCACCACCCCCTTTAGGGCCTGGGGCAAAACAGAATGGAAGGTGATATCTCTAAACCTCAAGCACTGGCCTTCCCTCATTTTCATTGGATCTCTTTGAAACTCAGGTTGAACGCGTATACCGAACTGCTATTGATCTGGGACAGTGCCGTAGAAGCCTCTCCATGGATGGAAAAAGTGGCGAAATAGAAAAGCCAATTTTGGTGCCTTTTTCTCGCCATTTCCTTTGTCCGCGGAGAGCAAGCCCTTTGATCAACCGGGGAATACGGAAGATCTTCGAAAGTGATAAGAACACTCAGAGTCACTATAGCATGACGTGCTGATGTTGACTGTTACACCTTTCTTCCATCATATAGCATAACCTCTCAGTCATGCAGCTGGGATGGCTGGGTGTATCATGTACTGTAACGTAAACTTGTATGCATGAATGGATAAGGGAGATAAGAGTCACTTGCCACCCCGCAGCTCTTGGCGGAGTTGTCAACGGCTTGTGTGCTGATCTTGGTAGGTTAATCGGTCCCTTGCTCTTTTATTTGCATCATCTGGGCTCAGGGATAAGGACTGCAATTTATCAGCTTTGCTTGGCAGTCAGAAGTTTAGGAAATAAAGAAGCAGTTTTTTATCCTCACTAGTATCATTGCTCTCTTATCCTATTTTTGAACAAGATATTATAGGTAGAGACCTCGTCAGGGTTTGATTATAACTAAGCGGAGATTGGGCAAGGGGATGTTGAAGTTGTACCGATGATGGAGTAGGAAGCAGTTTTTGTCTTCAGTCAAATGATATTTTATAACGGAATTTGATTTTGTTACAACTAAATCTTCGTGGAGCCTTGGAATCAAGAAATGTATTGGTTCTGAAGATATCAAATGAAACATAGGAACGGTGACATCAGTATGATATAAACATTGCACCACAACTGGTTCTATTCTCTATTGGTTGGTGCTATATTGTTTAATGTAAAGCATATGTACGAAATAGGCGTTAAAGAGAATGCATGAATGCCGGCAGTTATAACACGCCTCTGCTTTAGAATGTTTGGGATAAGGCGGGTATGAGCGGGTAGGTGAACTATTCGAGTAGCATTCTCCGATTGCGAATGAGAGGTGGTGGGGTGATCCCCCACCCCCTATTTAGCCGGCCTCGCTTAGCTGTAACCCAACTACTTTAAAGTTTAAACCTTATATACTCTACAGCTCTTGAACTTCTATATGATAACTTGGCCTAGGGAAATATAATGGAAGTAGAGTTCTCCATGTGCCCGAAATAGGTGAGTACTCCGTACAACCCGATTTTCCAAGTTGGCGCCTGCTATGGAGTGGAATTGATAGATGTGCACCAGACGCAGAATTGTCAGTCATTCCTATTGCAAATAGTGGGACTATAAGGTGCCATGGGTAGAGGTTTTAGGGGGTGTGGGTTCATGCCATCAAGGTCTTATCATAATCAGAAATAATAAATTTATTTATTAATCAAACAACTTAGCGCAGGTAGTTAGTGATAATATTAATGTGTTGCTATACTCCGAATCTTCTGAATCTTATAAGCATGTGCAAATTAGCTAATACTTAACACCTCTAATGTGCTTTGAGAAGATTAGTATACCTAGAAACTCAAAGAACAAATGAATGCAACGCTAAGGTGGTAAACTATGTCTGAGACCAAGTATAAGAAAAAAGAAGTAAAGTGCGGACGATATCTTATTTTGATAGAAAGGAGAATACAAGCTTAGCCTAGAAAAGCTATAAGCTTGCTTTGTCTATTAAGATATACTATCTGCATAGTGGACTTTAATATATAGGTTTGTATCTCTTATTTTTATTATATGCCTATAAAGCTTTAAAATACTAAAGATAATCTATCACATACGGCTTACTTTTAAAAAAATCTTATAATATTTCTAACTCATGTTTATAGTAACGCTATATAAAGTTAGAAACAAGGCTTATGAAATCTTACACATCGCTTCATTGAGATTTTAGTGCAAAGCGATGTTTCGAATTCATTATCGTGACCATAAAGAAAGTAGCATATAACAAGTGCAAGAGAGATCTATCAACTCCTCAGTATCGCAACCTTTCAAGATCCTAATCGAGACGAAAACCATTGAAAAATAGGCAAAATGCATCTCAATTTACGAGGGCAAGCAATCACGAGTCCCAAATTGGACCGAATGCTGGGATACCCATATACTCCAGGTCCTGCACCAGTTTTGTCGTCAGCTTCGGATTTGAAATGACTATCACGGCCTCGGAATCAGTGTCCTTGTACTGTTGCAGTACCAACGGCAATGTCGATGGTCGTCCCATCGTCGATGTATTGTGAATATACGCATTCTTTCCAAGTGCCGTTACGATGGCACCGATCTCATCTCCATACGTCGTCAAAGGATCTCGCGTTGACCAGAAAAGATTGATGCGAGTGCTCTGTGACATGATGACCGGTAAACATGGCGCGATTCCTGACCCCGTGGCAACGAGCAGGACACTCCTAAACATTGGCGCTATCCGGAGGACTCCGCACGTTGGTGTTCGTCTTGCCCAGATCTCCCGGGGTGGGCTGTTAATGAGGGCTTTTGTCCAATCGCCGGCATTGGAAATAATGAGAGAGAAACCTCTTTGGCCGGGTTGGGACCAGGTGGCGAAGGCGTGCCATTCGAAGAGAGGACTGGATGATAGCCGGATGGTTGTTCCTGGTGAAGGAGTAGCGTAATCGAACTTGATGCGTAAAGCATGTTTTGAAAGTTGTTCTGATTCAACCTTAACTTTCCGACAGTTGAGCCACGTGATAATGATGCTGAAGGTAGCGATGAAGAGAAGCCAGATGTTGGCACTGCCGAATAGGGCGGAAGATAGTGTCTGGTTTGAGGATCGACGTAAGTCGGTATCGAGGACTGTGAGAGTCCATAGAAGAGCCAAACTTGACCAGCCAGCTAGTCTATGAACAATTTCGAAGGCGTTATGAAGCTTAGCACGGATCGAAGGATGAGCCATAACGACCATGGACACGAGCAGACAATCCAAAATATAGATGACGATAATGAGGATCCAGCGTTCTGCGCTCTTTGATGTTTTATCGCAAAAGCTGATGGTGCTTTCGACTGATAGAAGAACGAACCAAAAAGTCGCGGCTACAGCACATCCACTATGAAGACCTCCCAAATGATAGATCTTCCCTACCCGGCGACGGAACCATAATGGAGCAGTGGAAGGCACGGCTGTGGCAATGGCGTACAGCCCGTTGACGACGTGTTCTTCACGGATAACGATCGAGATGGCTAGGTTGATGGATGTTGCTAGTGCACATGTCTTGTCGTTTGGATGTCCTCTCCGAACCCAGTTGAAAAGAAATACGATAACTCCGACAAAATTAAGTGCGAAAACAATTGTGAATAGAAGACGGTATTCCGAGCATGCGAATCGAAGCCATCTCAAGAACCGAGATGTTGTGTGGTTCTGAACCTTTTCGTTACTGACATCGTTCGATGGGGTGGTTGCCGCCATTGTTAAGGAGAGTGGTGCTGATCGAAGCTCGAAGTTTATGAAAGACGTCCGTGGGACTTGGGCGTCTATTATTTACATCGACAGACTGAAAATAAAGAGATGTTTGTAACGGTTGTTCTTGGTAGCATATATACTTCGTACTTTCATATAGTGTCCCCTGATTCTCGAGCCATGGTCTGACTGGTGGGTACGCGGGACTTTCCGAATCTTTAAAGGTGTAACTAGTCTTTAAAGCCGCCGTTCATGTCTTCCAAATTTGGAAAACAAGAAGAAGATCTTAATAAAATTGAAAAGGATCGCCAATTTGGGCCTTCTTTCCATGTGGTGAAAACGTGGTCGGCCCTAAACCTTGCCGGGGTGGGCACACGGCCGTATATAGAATAATTGTGCAATTGTGGGCTATCCCATATAAGCCTCATAAAACTATTTTATATTTATGGTGAGAGTACATAAAAGTCTTTGCTTCGTATTATAAGGCGTTAGATAAAGTCATAAGAGCCCTTGGAAAACCCCTTGCTAGCCTAATATTATTATTATATAAGTTCGCCCCAAATGACGTTTATTCATTTATTCAAGGGGGGAATAGCAAGATCGTTTTTCTAACCCCTTGCCAGCCTAATATTATTGTCACATAAATCCGCCCCAAATGACGTTTATTCATTTACTCAAAGGGGGATAGCAAGATCGTTTCTCTAACCCCCACCCGCTTCATTTAAACTGCCGTTGTCCGAAACTTGCATTGAAGAAGCAGACACAGATAAGAAAGCTTTATCGCCAACGGCACGGAGTAAAGCTGTTTTGGTCCTCCTTGTGACGTGGCCGAGGGTCTCTTCGAGTCAATGCCGTATGAACGATCGGCAGTTAATGCTGTGAAGAACAACTGTACACCGCACTTGAATACAGTGACCACTAAAAAGTCCATCAACTATCACTTAAACCATGAACTTTGCATATGTACCCGCACTACTTGCATTTTTTTCATCTGACGGTAGGGACTATTTAGCCTGAATACCGAGAATCCCACATATATTAGTGGCTATTTACCCTAGTGTAGATCTCCAAAACCTCAAGACAGAGAATAATAGTCGGCTGCCTTCCTTCTTTGCTCGCTTCGCTCATAAGGTTAAATCGAACGTCCCGTGTAAGCGATTGTCCCGCGATAAAAACTACACCTAAATCGCGATAATATAGGGGTGAAAACATAGATTAAAGTATATATAACTCTACCACACTTTAAATGCATAATCTAATAATTATTACTAGGCAATTAGGTATAGTAATTAAGCTCTATAACTAATTAAAATTAAAATTAAAAGGGTTGCGTAGCTTAAAAGTCGTAAAAAGGAGTATTTTAGGACACTTTTTTAGTGCAAAATAGGCGTAGAAATAGTGGTTTTGCGATTTTGGTGAGGAATCCTATACAAATCGCGACGCGGGACGTTCGCTTACACGGGACGTTTGCTTTAACCGACTGTGACCGAAGGGAGCAAAGGAGGAAGGTAGCCGACTATTAGATAAAGCAATCTTAAAATGAGACTCCTTATTTGGAGCCTTGTAGTTCGTTCGGACTTAAGAGCTTTTTGTAGCGAGGAGTCTGGTATCAGGAAACTCGAAGAAGTAAGCTAGCATGGTAGCTACAAACACGAGAGGGGATGCATAGGAGCTAGCAGGGAAGAGTTTACCTTGCGCGGGCTTAGTCCCGAAATAGGACGGTCGGAATGTTATCGTTAGAGTGGCTAGGGTACCGAAATGTGCTTGGCATGGGGGTTAGAAGTTCATCTCTGCTGAGGACTCCACAAACTCCAATACTGAGTGGGATACTCCGTTCACTTCATCCACTCTTGATACGTTTGTAGCGTTCGAAATCTCCATTTGTCCGCACCCGTTGATTCCGCTTTCACCCTCCCTGGTATCATATTATAAAGAGTGATGATCTATTGAGAGATGCTAACTGAAATTGTATTGAATCTTAACTTCCGATATTCAGTAAGCTTACGAGTAACGAAGCACTGGAAGCTTCGTAGGACGAGTTGAGAGCCTAAAAATCAGACCTTAGGTGGCATTAAATAACAAAAGTGTGTGCAAAACTTCGCGATAAATCCAGACTAAATCTAGACCGAAGAGAATTGCAGGCTGGGGTTAGAATGGTGTCCCTGAGAATGCGTACTACAGGTATAGACCTGGCTCAGCAATGGGTATTCTCGAATGTTTCGCAAAAGAACATTGGATTCAGAGTCCAATGTCGCTGGACTTTTGAAAGGATTGTCATGCTAGTAGGTAATCGGTTGAGCCAAAATACTTTCCTCTCAAGTATTGTCTGACGAGGGTCGAGAATTAAGTTGCACCATAATACATTATATACATGAAAAACTCTTTGGTGTTTAACAGGAGACTACAGCCCTTCACTCATTGTTCGATCCTTGGTCATGATACTCCGAATGAGCGTTCTGCTTAGCCAGTAGAAGAAAGCCAACTTGGGCAACCTTTAGTGCGTAGGGGTCTGGCTAGAATTAACATAAAACCGCTTTATGTGTAGATTGATGTCTTACCCACACATGGGCAGCGTGCGCGTGCTCATCATCATTTCCATCGAAAGCACCGGTCTCGCTCTCTTTCGTAACCGAGTGCGATTTACTAGACGCATGATTAAGTTGAGCATTGCTGCCACTGCCGTCGTTTATGCTAGCGAGCTCATGGAAATCATCGTTCTGACTGCGCAGCTTGCTCTCGATCTTGAACGAGCGGCTTTGGTAGATCCGCGGGTCGGTACTGCGGAGGTTACCACTAGCATGGGTGGATTTGACCGTGCTGGCGAACCAGGTGTTCTTGGTGACGTGTCCGAGGAGTTGGCGTATACTGGGCATGCAGGCACACATGATGGCGACCGTGGGCTCAACAGTGGACCATATAACAACGCCGGTGTAGTCCCCTAATCAAACATTAGATAGATAGTCAAGAGGTCATCAGGTAGAAGAACTTGCTGGTAGGGTTCGTTGTGCGCGCGTAACTAATAAGAGTTTTGAGGCGGATAATGCTGATGATAGAAACGCTGCAGAAAGTTGATTAGCAACATAAGATGCCAGGAGAATTAGTAGGTCTTACAAAAGGCCGACACTAAACATGAGAAATAGTTGAACCTTTCTCTGCGTAGACACCTGCAACTTGTACAATTCAATTGAAGGAAGGAACAGAATGGTGAAGTCTTGGATAATGTTGATTACGCCGCTTACGATTGTTTGGGCATTAATATTATTACACGTTCCTTTAGTTTGTCGCCATTGTGTCCAGAAATGAGAGACAGGTTGGCATGAGAAAATTGTCACGAGGACAAACGTAATTGCAACGGCGACTGTGATTGCACCCACTGTATATGTTGCTGCGCGAAAGCTTTTGCTAGGGAAAATTTTGACGAGAAATAGGAGGAGGGCGATTTTGACTATGCACAACATCAAAATGTACATGATTTCTTCGACGTAGAATAACTGGCAAGAGACTGTTAGTAATAGGTCTTGTTTCCAATCATGAGGAGCCTAACTAGGAAAAAACGGTCCAGGCTATCGGGATCTAGAGATGTGTCCCACATATTCAAGCCAAGGCCATGGTTGACAACTAAAAGTGTCAGCAAAGAGATAAAAGGAGAAGGGACATATATGTACGGGCAATAAGAAGGTACCAGAATGGGATAAGACAAATCTAAGCCAGTTAGAATCTACTTGCTAATGGGTACTAAAGGAGCAATACTTACTCCCGCGGCAATGATTGCGAAATCATCAGCGTGAAGTTTGTGCGAAAGCTGAAGCTTTGTCCATATGCGAAGGATGACACAGGCTTCTGCAAGAATACAAAACAGGTGGGATATGACCCTGAGTTTCAACTGCTCAGATACAATCGACTCTCCGCATCCCTCTTCTTGAATCTTAGCGACTTTGAGTTGTTCCAATGGAGTGCAAGACGTGGCTAAACAGGCAGCGGCAGAAGTGAGTAAGGCAGTGTCGGTACATATACATGGCGAATCCGCGAGAGTACAAGAAGACGCGGATATAGCGGTCTCCAAGCATAACAACTATCAACAGTGTGAGCTTTCTGTATTCCACAAGTTTCCGTATATTTACTTACTCCACAAGCAGGAATCTCTGCTGCTAACTCTGCGAGACTAGCCGCCTGGCTAACACTAACAAGTGCCGCACCACAGGCGAGAACGATACCAAAGAGTCTCATATTAACAATATAGAGACGTGGAAGAAGACGGAGAAGACGAAAGATCCGGGAGAGGTCGAGTTGCTTAGAACCGCTCCGGAAAGAAGAAAACAAATTATAAGTACGGGCCGTAAGAAGGCCTCCTATCCTAGGAGGGAGAAATGTCGACACTTTGTAGATTTGATTTAAAGCAAGCAATCCATTTAGAGAAAGATATTCATTTGGATAGACATGTTCATCGCATCAACGCGTTGAACAAGCATTCAAAACCTTACTGTTTTGCAAAGTACTCCTTCCAACCCATAACGGAAGACCCAGCCGGCTCCGCAGAAGTGTAGATCAGCGGAGTAGTACGTGATATTCACCGCCTACGATGAACAACAATGCGCGACCTTTTTGACGAAAGTCTTTTCTTAGGAGCCTGGACGGCCAAGAAAGAGAGCAAGGTTTGACAATTTCAAGGGGTTATTCATAAATTTACTTGGCTCATCCCAGGCCAAATAAGCCCTGCGCAGGGGTATAATGCGAAGGTCATTTTCATATTAGCTGCTATTCAAGGAACCCCTGCTATTCTTTCTATACATGGGTGTTATTTTACATACTCGTAGGATAAAGTATCCCAGGTAAATGTCACTGGATATAGTGCGGAGTATTTACTTTTTTTAACTCTAGAACAGCCCTCTTTATATCCGTGTGACCAATTTGTTAACACTATATAGATTTTTATAGACAGGCCGTTAATTTCAACGAGTTATAAAAAACAATGCGGTAATAAACGCGGCTAGAGTTCTACGGAGTAGTCTTGCCTAATCGTCGGCATTCTCTAAGCGAGGCCTTCTTTGTGAAGTAATTTACAGTAGGTCGGCCTCGCTTACAGAGTGCCGTCTGCGCGGTCCGCGACGCTAACAAAGTAAGGCATTTATAAGTACTAGTAAAAGTACTTGTAGGTTCTGTACTACGGGATGCTTAGTGGCCAATTACCCCATACCCGTCGGCCCGAAACCACCCTAGTGCTGTTAGGCAAAGCAAAGTGGGCCTTTTTCTCCTACAGTATACTAAAAGTCTATCCATGCAGTTTTTGAAAACCCGCAAAACCTACGCACGGATGGGATTTTAGTACTAGTAAGTGCTCACTCCGCTTTGGTGCTCACTTTGCTACAGTAAGCAAAGTTTGCTTTGCCTAACTGCCTAACCACCACTAGGGGGAGCACTGAGCAGGTGGGGGCGGACTTAGGCCAGCGGGTAGTCATCCACTTATCATCCCCGGTTCTACAAGTACAGTAGATTCCCAGCCGACCCAGCCCCATAAATTCCCCAACCACAAATTCTCCAACGGTGATAGATCATGGCTGTAGATCTGATGTAGATCTACGTCGTAAATACTCGAAAGGAAAGGGGTAAAAGAATATGAGACTTCGTTGTTTAAATCTCCACACACCAAAGCATGATTATTAGAGGATTCATATCAGCTATAGGGCGTAATAACATGAAATACTCTACGTTGGAAACTTTATAATTAAGAGTAAAATGAAAAGAATTCTCGATCTGAAATATTAATTGCCTAGTATCCCCCCTAGAGAAGAGGAACCCTTGATAAGAGGATATACGAGTAAAGGGGTTGGTACTTCAACCTAGGCGAAAACCCTGCACAGGGGTCATAGTGCCGGGAGCCGGGTTCATGTTCTATGGTTCCCATTAGGGGAACCCCTGTTACCACGTCTATGCGCAACGGGTTTTCTCGCTAGGACGAATCTACGGAGTAGTGAAGTAAATTGTACTTCGTAGAAGATTAGTAATATAGTATGTATACGAAGGAGCGTGCACACTATGCATAGTACGTATGAACATACGCATGCCTAATCCCTAGGCTGAGGCGTTTAAAGCGGATTCATATCAAAGAAATACGAGACATGTCTATCTACTTTGTCTTTAAGGTAACACTTATGTGATCTCTATAAGGACGTTTAAGTCATGTCGATGTTTAGTTCACTGCAAAATCTAAGGCACAGCTTAAGCTGAACTACTAAGAGGAAAGCAGAACGAAGTCTATTTATTTGACTAATCGTGTCCCTATTAACTTATAATAGTGGAGTCCAAGTATTCCCCCCACTACCTCCGGTAGTGTCACTGTTCAAAAGGGGATCCATAGCAAAACGGGACAGTTGACTAAGCTTAACCCTAATGCCTAAGTGCCAAGTGGCTGGATTCTTGTCCTGAACTCGGATGGAAAGTGGAACGTATAAGAACTCAGATTACGCCCACTATTCTCTAAATTACGCGGGCTATCCTGTTTTCCTACGTGTCCCCTTTTAAACAGTGACACTTCCGGGGGTAGTAGAGGGAGTACTTGGACTACCACTACCATAGGTCAATGGGAACACGATTAGTTGGAGAACGAATAGTTTTGTACTGACGCTGAGCCAATTAGATAACTATAGTTAATAAGTAGCTTACCCCTATTCTGATAAATTACAGGAATCAGGTTCAGGGGCCTCTCTTGTCCTCATATCTGGCTAGGAGGTGTGAAAACAGATTAGGTATTGCCAGGATCACTTCTAGAGACTTCACTGTAAAAGAATATTTTGAATCATTCTACTATTAGAACTTGAGGCTTGATATATGCTTAATGCTATACAGAGATGTTATTAAAGAAGAAAGAAAGTAAAATCAGAAAGTATTTGGGCGAGAAAGTGGGATCTACCATAGCTTTTTAGGATTGTCAGAGGGAGGTTTTTCTTTGTAAGAAATCGGCTCAAGCGAGCTAACCAACCACTTAAGAAAATGTTAGTAGTTAATTTACAGTTCCTACAGAATTCAGAATGCAGTAACAGTTGAGCCAGTTACTTCGTGACTTAACCATAGTAATTTTCGAACTAACCATTAAGAACGGCTCCCGGGCCGACGTATCCACTTTGTTGCTGATCCAGATGTACCTCCGTAAACCACGTGTGTGACCGTTACAACGGTTGGATAGAAACCGGATTGAACAAGATTCCATGTGGCAGCAGGGGTCACAATTAATTGGACTTGGTAAGATCTGCAACGCCCTTGCAAAACGCTAGAAAGATGAAAGTAGCCGGCAGATTGCAGCCTAGAGGGGAATGCAACCCCGAATCATCGCTCTCCCATTTGAAATGGAGCTTCAAATCAATGGAGCCTATTGATCAAAGGAAGGATCGACATTTATTTTATCATCCCTATATAACCCTTCAAGTCTTCCCTCAATTGCACGAAACATCAATCCATCACACTCCTTTGACTTTTCTGTTCTCATCTAGTTCACACTTCCGTCACTCATTATGAAGTTATTAAATTGCGTTTCTGTTTTTGTTCTGTCGCAGACCTTTCAGCATGTCTCTGCTCTTCCCGCGTTTGCGAAAGACGTCGACATGCACGCTCCAGTGCCTCTTGATGCTTTCAAGAAGAGCTCCCCTGTAGCCGGCCGCACGGCCGAGGTCGGCGGACACAACATCCCCATCGAGCACTGGGCAACGCTTGTGAAAGATTCGTTCGCTGAAGGTATAGCTGCGTCAAAACAGCCGAGAAAGCGGTCGACGTTCGACGCAGCATCTCAACTTATTGATGGTACGTTTCCCTATTAGCACTTCCACGAGTCTACTAACCCCCCATGCAGTCCACGGTGATCACGAGTTCATCATGCCGAACTTCACCGCCGGTGATGTTCGTGGTCCATGCCCTGGATTGAACACCTTGTCAAATCACAACTACCTGCCGCGTAATGGCATTGCCACGGTAAGATTGTTCCTTGAGCCATCAAGACTCGTCGCTGATGAACCCCAAGATTCAGCAATACATAGATGCTACCGAGAAGGTCTGGGGGATGGGCCGAGACATCAGTACTATTCTCGCGGTCTACGGTACACTTTTGGGAGGCAATCTTGTGTCCACCAACCCCAGTGTCAGCATTGTGAGTACTTATCCTGCTTCTTTTGCTTGTGCACGAACACGGGGTTACTGACTACCGGTCCAGGGTGGTCGATCCACCGTCGAAAGCGTTAACCCTGAAAATCTTCTTGATAATCTCGGTGGGCTTTTGGGTAAGCCTCGCGGTCTCTCTGGTACCCACAACGGCTTTGAAGTCGATGGCTCGAACACCCGCAATGACCGTTACGATGCTATTGGTAACGTTGACGGTAAGTCTTTGTGTGCTCACCTGTCTTGTCCTACGTCGCTGACTCACGTGCTCAGACACAAACATGACCTACTTCGGCCGCTTGTTCGACAAGCAAAAGGATGCGGAAAACCCCGATTACACTATTGATGTCATGTTTGAATACGCTATTGAGAGATGGTACCAGGACATTTCATACAACCCTAACTTCATCTACCTACCATGGAGTGGATGGTTCGTCCGAAATGCAGCAATCATCTTCTCTGGAGAGCTGTTCAAAAACCACTCCGCTGAGAATCCGGATGGATGGCTTGGTATGACTCCCACTGTTCATTGTCTTCATCGGCGCTAATATGACTCGAAACAGACAAGGAGTCCTTCAAGTCTATCTACGGTGTTAGTGGTCCAGACGACAACATGGTGTATACCAAGGGAAGTGACAGAATCCCCGAGAACTACTACAAACGCCCGGAGCTCTTCCTATTTATGGATGGGGCCAAGGACTTGGTACACTACACCATCATCAAGTACCCACAACTGTTCAGGTAAGCCCCCCGCAGTCTCTGATTTCCGTATCTAATTTTCCCTAGCATCGGAGGCAACACGAACGGCGTAAACACCTTCACTGGTCTTGACCTTGCCGACATCACTGGTGGGGTCTTCAACGCTGCCGGTTTGCTAGAGGGAAACAACGCCTTGTGCTTTGCCTTCCAAGTCCTCAGGGAGGGCTCTCCTAACCTGTTGTCCTCGCTGTATGCCACCGTCGGCCCAATCCTCGACGCACTCACCGAGGCCCTTGGTACTGTTTTCACCTCTTTGGATTGCCCTGCATACAAGGACTTGAGCGTCAATGGGACCGATCTATTCACCTACTTCAAAGCCACCTACCCTGGAGCTGCTTTGACCAATGGTGGTGTGTAGGCCCCTGTTCAAGTTGTTTGGGATGTAGAGCCGTTTTCTGTGATGCAGTTTCCGTAGTGTATATAGTTTTTTAATGACAACGAGTTAATTTCAATTCGCTGTCATGGTACCAGTGTTGGGAATATGCCTGTAGTGATGTCTATTGTGGGTGGTTACGAGCCTTTCTAGGTCCTGTGTCCAGCCTCAACAAACTCTATACAACTATCTGTTCCTCACGAACATCTTTCATTTCCCACGTTTGTCTTATTTACTGAATACAGGCCCCTGAGCTGTACTCGTCCCTTAACATTCGCACGTCTGAGACAAGCCGTTTATACATTCTGTCGGAATTCAAGAGTAGCTAAGCGTCGTTCCCCTGATACACAAAATCCAGTTCCGCTGAGTTGCATTTATCTGCCTTTCATGGTGGTTATTCAGGTTCCCGTGGCTTGTAACGTGAATCCTCTTGTGGGTCTTGTTATTGAGACTGGCTCTGGACATTGCTAGGAGCGATGGGAATTATACTGTTTAGCAATCTTAAAGTCATTAGGGCTGAATAGAAATAGCTAAATTCTTGAGCCGCTTTGGCCGGGTATTGCTATTATCTCTTCCATCTTCGTCTATGAAGGCATAAAAGATGTAGTCTTCTAGTTTATTAAGGACATAATCGGATTTATTAACGCCTTCATGTCTAACGTGCTTCGTGCTGTCAATCATAACCTTATTATTATGCTATAACTCGTCAACTCGGTATAAAACTAACTCTCGCGAAATGAGGCTGACCTCAGCAGAGAATTGAAGCTGCCTGAACGGTTGAACCTTGCAAATCACTTCATGGTTCTTATTGGTTTCTTCGTTATCGTGGTCAGTTAGTAGCTGCATGATGAAAGAGGGAGGCATGGTTCCAGAACTCAACGCCTATTCAACTCTTGAGATTTTATCTGCCGCATTGGACAGATGATTGCAATCTGCTTTGGAAGCGAATTTGGACGCAAGATTGCTATTATCCAGCATAGACTTGGTAGCTTTGCGAAGCAAATCTAGCGTATGATAGCTCCGTGTGGCAGCAAACCTTATTCTAACAGGAGGCGCATGCTACCAGGAGCTAGGTATGGTTGACTAGCATTAGTCTCGATCTTTTATACTCGCTTTTTTTTTAAGTCTGACACTCCCCACTACTTAGCGTAGATCTCTAGATCCTGCGTATATGACTAGCCTGTAACCCTAGTATATGCCTCTAAATAGCGGGACCAAACTAATCTTAAAGTGAGGACTTCTTGACTAGAGCCCTGTCTTTAGTTGAATCCGAGCTCTTTGAGTGGCACGGAGTATAGAAGAATGGAGCAAATATAGTGGGGAGTGTCAGACTTAAAAAAAAAGCAAGTAGAGGGGAAAGATGGCATGCTAGCCTACACAGGACTTATATAATCCCCTGTCCTATATTCCTTATATCCTTTGTATTTCCTAATTGCTTTCTCTATCTAGTTCGAAATAGTTAGTTAGTTCTGTCCGCTTCAGGTTCAGGGGTCTCCTCTTCTATACTAGCATCTCCCTATAGGAACCTTAGGCCGTGCATAATACTCAATTTTAGCAGTGGCTCGCCCTATCTCTCATTAAGTTGCATAGTCAGCTTGTGTAGCTAAAAGTTCGGCAAGTGTAAAGAGGTTCAGCTGGAACACGCCTCGTTTTAAACTCTGCTGGATTAATCCATGGCCTAAGATATCTCTCTCGCATACAGGCTTCCCTATCTCCTAGGACTTGCTACTCAACTGCGTCTCTAAAGTTGGTTCTAACGTTGTCTGGGTCCTACAGCCTATAGTTTGAGCCGAAGGGGTGTGATAGGAAGTTAACTCCTACAGTTCTTCGCGGCCAACTCCACTAAAAGTCGCTAGATCGAGGCATAGATATGCAAATAGATAGTAACAAATCTACAAACACATAAGAGAAAAATAATAATATTTTCTAAAGGCATGTTTATTAGCTATATATCCACCTAAAAGTATTAAATTTGAAGTTTAATATATATATGATACTTTTAAATCTAGATAATAACTATTCTTCGCAACACGTGAATTTGTGGAGTTGGCCGCGAAGAACTGTAGGAGTTAAGATAACTATTATCAAATTGAGATGTAGTATTAGTTAGACTTACTACCGTAAATCCAAATAGGATCTGGGACGAAATATATATATATATATATAAAATGTTTATAAAGTTTTAAACTAACGTAAGTTAAATCTGCTTTAGAGGCTTTGAGCTTTTAGGATTTTACATAAATGACCGTATCGCCGTCGTCAATAGCAGTAGATTGATAAGCGACGCGCCATCCCCGAAGCGGATGGGCTGAACTTAAAAAATGTAAAGGAGGCGGAGATACCCTCGTATGAGATAAACCCTCTGCACGCAAATCGTTTACGACGTACCTATTGCCACGTGGTTGCTAGGTATGCTTTACTATACTCCGTAGAATAAACATTTTCCAGTACTCACGGACTAGAATTCTTCTATAAACAGTCTACTTTTCCACGTGTAGAGGGTTCGTCCGATGTATCCAGCCCCTTTATTCTTCGTCCCAGGCAGAATAAACACCCGCATGCATGATGCATACAGTACATGTAAAGGCAGGGATTCCTCTCATTGGAACTGCTATAGAAAATCGCCCCTGGCATAATAACCTCTGCGAGGGGTTTGCCTCCGTATTACTCCGTATGCCTAGGACAAAGTATCTAGGCCTACGGTAGTTACTTCGGATGTTGCCCGACACTAGACTCTTGACCTTACCGATAGGAGTTACATCTCTCATCCGGACTGAGGACCCTCCTTTCCCCGCATTATCTTTATCTTATCTCGAAAGAAAAGAAGAAGAAAAAGACAACGAGTGAAAAGCACAGATACTTTACTCCGTATACTAAGCCCTCTTCGGCATCCTATACGGGCTTAGTACTCGCTTCTCTTTACTCCGTAAGTCTGGCAGCCCCGTTATAAATCCACTACTTAGCGTAGATACTCGCTTTTATTTTAAGTCTGACAGTAGAGACTGTTTAGCATGGAATGGATGGATCCCGCACATATAACTAGCTCTTTACCCTAGCATAGATCTGCAGAACAGCAAGAGAGATGCAATCTTATAGTGAGTTCAACGCTCCGGGGGGCCTGTAATTACTATATCTACGCTCTCTAAATAGTTATAATGGTAGGTTATATAGAGTAAAAACAGTCTCCACTGTCAGACTTAAAATAAAAGCGAGTATCTAGAATCCTGTACCGGTAGGTCTAACTGGCTCTTTACCCTAGTATAGATCCTTAAGACCACAAAACGAACCAATCTCAAAGTGAGTCCGGGCCTCTTAAAAGCCCTGTAATCGTTAAAGCTGAGCTTTTTAAGTGGTGCGGAGCACGAGTATATTTTTCATAGGTACAATTCAGGTGGGGCTTCCAGACTTAGAAAAAAATACGACCAGTAGGGCGAGGTATACTCCGTAGGTAAATTACGAAGTAATTTGTACCTCGGGTAGGGTAGGTACGGACCGTGGGGCTAGGTAGTGAAGCTAAATATCCATGGGTGCCAAACTAGGTACCTCCTTACCCGATCCATTTCGACCAATTTCGACAAGAAAGGGGGGCGCCGAGGCTCTAGTAGCGCCTAGTAGCCTACCTTAGTACGGTACAGGCGACCTACTACAGTACCAGTACTGCACGAGTAATTCGTCGGCTGGGCCAGCCGAAATACTCCGTAAAGGCAGGGATTCGACTAATAGGGTGCCATGGAAACCCACCCCTACCCTTGCACAATAACCCCTGGCAGAGTCTATTTG
>QGML01000244.1:0-21991 GCA_007825375.1 Lachnellula willkommii | reverse complement strand
GTGGGAGATGATGGACTTTTATGGCGGCGTTTTATTTAAAGACTCTTGAGAACTTTCTATAGATGTAATTATATAGATAAATAGATAGCCTAATTTATATATGAAAATCACACTCACAGGATTACTTCTAAGCGACGGGCTGCCTCGATATACGAGTAACGGTCTTCGCGTAGGAGTCTGTTATCGCCCCCCCTTTTATTCACTCGCTATGTTTTGCGCCCACCCCCTGCCATGGTTTACCTTAATGGAATTTAGACGTTAAATAGAGATCTGGATAGAGCGAGTTTGGTTGAAAGTGCATTGTGTGGTTATGTGTGGTCTTGAAATGGCCAAATCATAGCTTATTCCATTATTTAGGAACCAATCGCTAGCTTTTATACCCACCCATATATATTGCTACATACGATACGCCACCCATGCAAGCATCGAAGAATCCCATCATTCATTTTCCCACTCCCCCAAACGCCGTCCAATTCAAACCCCCAAACTCCGCGCCAAAAAGACCCCCTGGATGCATGCAAGGTCGAATCCTCACTTAATAATTCCATAAAACCTTGTGATACAACACTCTACTCCCCAACCTCTCATACTCCAGCTTCCCAATCCAACTCTCATGTGTCTTCAGCCGCCCAAAAATACTCGCCCCCTTCCACGTAACAACCTGCCCATCCATCTCCCTTGGGCTCGTGCCAACGAGTATCTTCTCGCCCAGATCAGGACGCTTCTTTCTTAATTTATCTTCGAGAAAGGCGCCGAGACCAGGCGTTTTGGCTCCACCGCCAATAACCATAATCCCGCCGAAGAAATCGCGTGCTTTTTTGTCTTCGCCCCTCGAGGCGTTTGAGATGCTGGTGATAATTGCCGTGTCAAGGGGTACGACGGGTAAGACAGCTTCGCGCTCTATGGCGAGATCTTCTTGTGTGCGTGCGTACTGGTCGACGAACATGCCTGCTGGGGGAACAGGGGTGCCGCCATTGTGAGAACCGTTGAAGGGGTTGGGGCCTGGAGAACCGCTGTTGCCATTGGCACCGAAGACGAAGGGGGCGGCGGGGATAGGGGTATTGGCTCCTTCTGGGGCGGGGGAGCCTGCTGCTGATGTTACGCGTGAGTTACCGTTTGCTTCGCTTTCCATACGCGAGAGGAAATTAAGGGGGTTTGGCTTTTCTTTTGATGGCGTCGCGAATTCGGTGTTGCCGTTTCCATTCGCCGTGATTATATTTGCTGTTGTAGCCAGTGAGGGTTTGATACTCGTTAGTATGGCTAGTTGGGCAGCGGAGGTGGGATCATCAGGTACATCGGTCTCGTATGCGTTGTAAGATCGCTTAATCAGATCTCGACGGCCTTTAAGCTTTCCGCTGTTGCTAAATATCGAGGGGTCAAAGAAGCCCATTGGGGCCAGGATAACTTCATCATAAGTCTTGAATTGATATTTTCGAGTTGCTTGACTCGGGGCTCGCAAATGGAAGTTGTAAAGTTGTGGTGAAATCTCCGATTGGTTCATTGTGCAAAAGTTCATCTTGAGTTCCTCAGCAAGAAGAAAGTCATACCGCCGCATAAGATTGATATCCTGGTAAGGGAAATGATCATATAGCATCATCTTGATGAAAGTCTCCGTAACATCATATCCACCATATTTGAGGTTGATGCGAGAGTCCTCGATACACATACCATCTTCCACGCAGCAGATGGACGTTTTCTGAGCTCCAATGTCGACCACACATGTGCTACTGTAACCCGCTCCATATGTCGCAGCTAGACTTTCTTGTATAAAGGAGACCTGCTTGAACTCAATCTCCTTGATACCAAATTCAAGAAGTCGCTGGACGTAGATTTTGTCGTACAAGTCAGGGATAACAAATACGCAATTGAACTGATCCCACTCGTTGCGATTCTTCAAGCCTAGTTCGTTTTGCATAGCATACTCGATAATGCTCTCCAAATCATCAAACAATGCCTCTTGACTTGTGTAATCTGCCTCATGGAGCCATCCATGCCGAATCGGCCAGGAAAGCACAAATTTAGGATCCGAGTCTTCTGGTATCCGTAGAGCCGGTGTGCCGGCAAAAAAAGAAGCCCGCGACTTGAGATCAACGGTTGTGATATCCGTCCACTCGATTCGAATCGGATCGTTGTGTTCGGGGATCTTTTCTGGAACCGTTCGCCGGTTGTAGTTGACCACCAATTCCTTGGAGTTTGGCAGAACCTTCCGCTTGTTTGCTCGCATATCCGTTTTGAGTTCATTCGACATCTTGACAAACTTCTTCGAGAATTCCTCTCCAAATTGTTCCTCTGGACTCTCCTCCGCATCCTCACGTATGGGAAGGGGTGTCGCACTCTCCGATTCGGTAAATTTCGCTGTCATGGCAATTGCCATTGGTACGGTTTTGGGCAGGGCATCATTGGCCAAGCCTATCCGGAGGTTCTGACTTCCAATATGAATGCAAATGATCTTGGAGGGATCAAGCCCATCATTTACTCCATCCTCATCCTCTAGGTCCCCATCGGCATTGGTAACAATCGGAACATCAGTCTCGCCGGTTCGCGCAAGTGCTCGATCTCGGTCTTTGGCATTTCGAATCATTTTATCTCGGTTGGCCTCATTCTGGAGGCGCATGGGGAGGATCTGGTCATCACGCTTCATATACTCTCTGTCCAACCATCAGCTCTGGAATCCAACGGTTTGCGCATAGAACGGAGTGAAAAGAAGGTGATGAAGGGAGGTCATCTGCCTCTATGACCCATGGGATGACTAGGCATGAGCATCTAGGATTCCCAACAGCGATACGTACGTGTAGTAGTTCTTCTGGTTGACCATGGCCACATCCGGCCAGCTGGATTGCTTCATGCCATTGTCGGTTCGTTCGAGGCCCTCCTCGCGCAAAAGTGCCTTGCCAGATTTCTTGCCTACCATATTGGAGGTTGCGCGTAGCTGTTCCTTCAACACTGGCTGGTTGGAGGAGTTCTTGCAGCGGGCGCGATGCGATTCCCAAATTCCCAAGGCACGGCACGTTAGAACTTCGGATGATCAGTATCTAATAGTCACGGGAATTTCACGTGAGCGGTCTTGGATGCCTCAGGATTAAGGCTAGAAGATTGCTGCGGGGGATCTACAAAATACGGAGGTGCAAGCCGTAAGTTGTGTCTAGCGTGGATTTTTGACAGGGGTGTAGAGAACACCAAAATGTTTAGACTTGAGGGGAGTACCGTATTAGTTAGGATAAGACTAGTCCCCAGTAGAAGACTATATAGTTAACCTTTAATGTCCTGTCCCACGCCAGGTGGCACATTATAAATAAGACTATATCCTAGCTAAGGTCTACCCTCTCGTGAAAGTTAGTAAAACGGTACCTCGTACACTCGTACACTCCTGTCAAAAATCCGCGCTAGACACAACTTACGGCCTGCACCTCCGTAAGGATAAGCTCGCCACGGAAGAAGGCCTCGCTTAGAGAGCGCTGACGATTAAGTTCATCAATCCGAGATTCGCGTGCTCGTCGTTTACTCGTACTCTGGTTTCATCAGGTACATTTGTGGCGACCTAAGTACTCTAAATCGCTGACAACTTTATACCTACCTACCTACCCTACCCCTACCTACGCAGGATTCTGAAAAAGGAGTTAAACTTATGCTGCGTTCCTAGGTTGCAAAATAATTTACTTCCATTTGTGGCTTTATTTCACTTAGCTTAGGCCCTTCTTACTCAGCTTGATCCGAAGCGTCTACCTAGCTTAGCTTCAGGCTATCTGCATTACACAGCGGCTCAAATTCCTACCTAGGTATATCCAATCTGATTTACGGAGTATTTACTATGGTGTTATCTCAGGCTGTGCATAACTTTGCATAAGGATCAACGGGACAGCCAATGGCAGGCATTGGAGTACGACCTTTAGGTACTCCGGAGTACAGTTGTCAGTACGGAGGTACAGTAGTAGACCGACCTTTACGGAGGTAGGTGCAGGACCCAATAATAATACCGATACCGTCACCGTCGGCTTGATCAAACTACCGAAAAGGAAGATGGAAGATAGGATAGGTGCCTATTCCCGTACGAGTAGTTATTCGTACATTCGTATTCTGAGGTTCTTAATAATAAAATTGGAAGGAAGTCAAGGACAACTAGAATGGTGTAGGAGACGGAGACGGATGTCAATGCCCGTCTGATATGTTTCCTTCGTAAAGATCTGTACCCGTATCATGAATCATGATACCCCTATGACTCGATTAGGCATAAGTTGCGAGTTACACCATCAGATCATCTGATCTCAATCCGAGCCGAGGCACCACCACCAGCAAAGTGTACGGAGTAAAGTGTTGGTACCGGTAGATGGTAGTGTGGTGCACTGGTGTAATTAATAGTTGTTTGGAATCTCGCAAACGTCTACATTGGTCTAAACTAGCAATAAGATCCGAAATATTATAGGAAACAAATTGAAACAATACACAAATCAGAGGAGTGCCCTCGACGCCTGGGCCCGGACTACTGAACGACGGCCGGACATTTGTGTAAGCTCACCTAAGAAGCGGGAAGATCAAACAGTCCTTTCTTACGTCCAAGAAGAGAAGGCACTACTACTAGAGGAAGGGGAAAAGAAGGCTTGGGGCGTATTGACTGCATTATTCGCCCTGCAATAATCATAAAAGACTCGCGGGACCGTGTCCATCCGTACGCTGAGAATGACTTTTGTCGTAATACAGTGACTAGGTGACTACTTGATTCCCATTATTCTACGAGTGTTTGCGTTACTATCATCTACCTTACTACCGGTATTATTATATTATTGTCCTGTTTCTTTGTCCTCTGCTAGGATTGAGCCTTCTTCACTCCACTTCACATAACTGAACCCTCTCCCTTAATTGCTACCCCGACATTCCTTTTTATATATTTTTATTACAAAACCTTCGCCCTATAGTCCTGCATCCATCCTAAAAGTTGCAGTACATTATCTCCCGCAGAGGCTAGAAATTCGACAACGGTTGTGCTTGACGTGGAGGACAGGTAGAAAAGGTTGCCACTCACCTGCAGTCAGACGTGCCCCGCCTGCGCTGATCCTCGACTGTCTCGAATAACCTCCCACTCCCAAGCCGCCTACAATGGCTGGCCAATTCTCCGAAAAACCTGATCCCAAGGGGCAATCATCTACGCGAACCTCCTCCGAATCCTCCAAATACTCCCTAAAGCACAAGCCAGAGACAGAGACAGAGAAAGAGGGGCACGCAACACCACGGCACTCGAGCCATGAAGGCGCACTCCACAGGGTAGACTCGTACTCGCATGTGGTCAATGTTGTCAATGTTGCCAGTGATGCCAATGTCGCATCGAAAGACCAAGATCTCTATTCGCATCTCCCCGCAGCCGAGACTGAGATATTGAAGCGCCAGGTCGATATCCCCGTGGTGGAGAGTGGGTTGAAGGCATTATACCGATATGCGACGGTCAATGACTACCTCATTATCGCACTCAGCAGTTTTTGCGCAATCGCTGCAGGTGCAGCATTGCCTCTGATGACTGTGGTATTTGGAGGTTTGGCTGGAGAATTCAATGGATATTTCGCCGGCACCACTACCCACGCGGCCTTCGAGCAGAACATTGTGCACAATGTATTGTACCTCATCTACATCGGTATTGCCGAGTTCATTACCATCTACATCACGACTGTTGGCTTCATCTATACAGGAGAACATATCAGTGGGAAGATCCGCGCTCAGTATTTGGAGGCTTGCATGAGGCAGAATATCGGCTTCTTTGATAACCTTGGATCTGGAGAAATCACCACCAGGATTACAGCAGATACAAATCTGGTCCAGGATGGCATTTCCGAGAAGGTCGGCTTGACTTTGACCGCGGTAGCAACCTTCGTCACCGCATTCGTTATCGGCTTTATCAAGTCCTGGAAACTCACGCTGATCCTTTCCTCGACTGTCGCTGCTATGACTGTGATAATGGGGGGCGCATCTACCTTTATTGTCAAGTACAGCAAACAGTCTCTTGAATCTTACGCTCTCGGTGGCTCCATTGCCGAGGAAGTCATATCATCAATTAGAAATGCCGTCGCTTTCGGAACTCAAGACAAGCTGGCTCGCCAATACGATGCCCACTTGGCCAAAGCTGAGAAATATGGATACAAAACCAAATTTGTACTGGGTATATTGGTTGGTGCCATGTTCATGATCATCTATCTCAACTACGGCCTTGCATTCTGGATGGGAAGCAGGTTCTTAGTTGATGGGGACATCAGCTTGAGCTCTATTCTCACCATATTAATGTCCATCATGATCGGTGCATTCTCCCTTGGGAACGTTGCTCCCAACGTTCAGGCATTTACCACCGCCATTTCTGCGGCTGCCAAGATCTTCAACACCATCGACCGTGTTTCCCCGCTGGACCCCACGTCGACCGATGGAGACATTATTCCTAATGTAGAGGGAACCATCGAATTAAAGAACATCAAGCATATCTATCCTTCTCGGCCAGAGGTCACGGTTATGCAGGATGTCAGCCTGATCATCCCAGCAGGCAAGAAGACTGCTCTTGTTGGTGCCTCCGGATCTGGCAAGAGTACGATTGTGGGCTTGGTAGAGAGATTCTACGATCCTGTTGGCGGCCAAGTCTTCTTGGATGGTCACGATGTCAGCACCCTAAACCTTCGTTGGTTGCGCCAACAGATTTCGCTCGTCAGCCAGGAACCAACCCTTTTTGGCACTACTATATTCGAAAACATCGGTCACGGGCTCATCGGAACAAGATTTGAGGGGGAGAAAGACGAGAGGAAGAAGGATCTCATCCTTGAAGCTGCCAGAATGGCCAACGCCCACGATTTTATAACCGCGCTGCCGGAAGGCTATGAGACGAATGTAGGAGAACGTGGTTTCCTCCTTTCTGGAGGTCAGAAGCAGCGTATTGCTATTGCAAGAGCAATGGTCAGCGATCCTAAGATCCTGCTACTGGACGAGGCTACGTCGGCACTGGACACAAAGTCTGAGGGTGTCGTACAAGCTGCCTTGGAAGTTGCTGCCACCGGAAGAACTACAATCACGATTGCACATCGTCTCTCCACAATCAAGGATGCAGACAACATCGTTGTTATGACCGAAGGCCGCATTGTCGAGCAAGGCACGCACAATGAGTTGTTAGCCATGCGCGGCGCTTATTATAACCTGATCGAAGCCCAGAAGATTGCGGAAACAAACGAATTAAGCCCTGAGGAGGAAGCAGAAATTGATGCTAGAGACGATGAACTTGTTCGGAAGGTGTCCATCGAGAGTGAGAACGGTCCTGGCTATCTTGAGGACCCGGATGACAAGAATATTGGCGACAAGCTGAATCGTACCCAATCCAGGAAATCCCAATCTTCCATGGCATTACAAGGTTGGAACGCGGATGCAACCCACCAAGACTCGTTATGGACCTTGATCAAACTGATTGCATCATTCAACAAAACCGAATGGCCCCTGATGCTCGTCGGAATTGTCTTTTCCATTATTTGTGGAGGAGGAAATCCAACTCAAGCAGTCTTCTTTGCCAAAGAAATCCTGGCGCTTTCTTATCCTCTAACGAACCCAATCACCGGAGCGGTGATACCAGGAGCAAAGCATCACGTTCGCCACGATGTCGATTTCTGGTCTCTGATGTATCTCATGTTGGCCTGTGTTCAGTTTATCGCTTTTTGTGTGCAGGGTGTTACGTTCGCATTTTGCTCTGAGAGGCTCATTCACCGGGTCAGAGACCGAGCTTTCAGGACCATGCTTCGTCAGGACATTGCCTTTTTCGACAAGGATGAGAACAGTGCAGGTGCTCTGACCTCATTCCTCAGCACGGAGACGACTCATGTTGCAGGTTTGTCAGGCGTTACTTTAGGCACGCTTTTGACCGTCACCACAACTCTTGTTGCTGCCATCACTGTCGCCACTGTCATCGGCTGGAAACTGGCCCTCGTTTGCACTGCAACAATTCCTGTTCTGCTTGGCTGTGGTTTCTTCAGGTTCTGGCTTCTTGCCCAATTCCAAAGACGAGCAAAGAAATCCTACGAAACTAGTGCCAGTTATGCATGTGAGGCAACGAGTGCTATTCGCACAGTTGCTTCGTTGACGAGAGAAGACGATGTCCTGGAACATTACAGGGCCGCTTTAGGATCTCAAGCCAAGAGTAGTTTGGAATCAATTCTGAAATCATCGGTTCTTTACGCCCTTTCGCAATCATTGATGTTCCTCTGTGTTGCTCTTGGTTTCTGGTACATTACCCCAAAATCTGTCATCTCAGTAGCTAACTTGTTATAGGTATGGTGGCAATCGTATCGCAGACGGCGAGTACGACCTGTTTCAGTTCTTCGTTTGCTTCTCCTCTGTGATTTTCGGTGCCCAGTCCGCTGGAACCATTTTCTCATTCGCACGTAAGTACCGGTTTACATTCTTCATCCACGTTTCCTAACAACGAACTAGCGGATATGAGCAAAGCCAAGCAAGCAGCACAAGAACTCAAGCTTCTCTTCGACCGTAAACCGGTCATCGATTCATGGTCTGCCGATGGTGCACGTCTTGAGTCATGTGACGGTACCATTGAATTCCGAGACGTCCATTTCCGATATCCCACACGTCCAGAACAACCCGTTCTCCGTGGCCTGAACCTTTCTGTGAAACCCGGTCAGTACATCGCTTTGGTCGGAGCATCTGGTTGCGGAAAGTCCACTACAATTGCCCTCTTGGAACGATTCTACGACCCTCTAGTAGGAGGTATATACGTGGACGGCAAAGAAATCTCTTCTCTCAACATCAACGATTACCGCTCCTACATCGCCCTCGTATCCCAAGAACCAACCTTGTACCAAGGCACGATTCGCGAGAATATCCTCCTAGGAGCTGACCGCCCAGACGTCCCAGACTCGGAAGTCGAGTACGCCTGCCGCGAAGCCAATATCTACGACTTTATTCTGTCCCTCCCCGAAGGCTTCGGCACCGTCGTCGGCTCAAAAGGATCTATGCTTTCTGGTGGCCAAAAACAACGTATTGCCATCGCCCGCGCTTTGCTTCGCGACCCCAAGATATTGTTGCTCGATGAAGCAACATCGGCGCTCGACTCAGAGAGTGAACATGTTGTCCAAGCGGCGTTAGACAAGGCAGCCAAAGGCCGCACGACGATTGCAGTTGCGCATCGACTGAGTACGATTCAAAAGGCGGACATCATTTATGTTTTCGACCAAGGCGTCATTGTCGAGTCTGGGACACATGGGGAGTTGATGCATAAGGGGGGGCGGTACTCTGAGCTTGTGAATTTGCAGAGTTTAGGGAAGACGCAGAATCAGTAAAGATGGCTTACTGTAGTCTGATGATTTGAAATTTTTGCATGGCGACGGCGTTTAATTGGTAGATAAAAAATGCTGCCTTTAGACTCGGGCACTTTTATTGATACCTAGGGAAGGGACTTGGGAGATATTCTGCTCCGCAATTGAGGCTGTATGTAGAAACATCCCGCAGTACATATTTTATAAGATACCATACACTATGTCGTGTTTTCTTTCGCTGTTGTGAGTCTAGGTCCTAGACCCTTATTAGGGGTACACTTTACCCGTTAAAAGTCGGGGAGCTTAGGCGTTCACATGTCGTTATGGAGGGGGCGAGGAGGAGGGGGGATGAGATGAATGAATGGATTTATCGCGGTGGTGTTTTTGCTGGGGTGCTAATGCTGATTCTGTTGCTAAAGAGGTTATGATGTTGGAGGTGGGGGAGCTTGGGTGATTTGTGCAGTATCTCTTGAGTTATTGGGGAATACTCGTATATGTAACTCTTTTTGCTTGGCTATAATATGAATTGAGATATTGGAGTTCAAGTTCGAAGTTTTTTTGGGGGGCTTGTATGGGCAACTCTGGGTGTTTTGGGAGGTGTGCCACTTGTAATACCTCGTTCACAAATTTTTTAATCTTTATTGGAATTACATGCCTGAGAAAATACAAGATAAACTCGCGTTCAATTACAAGACTATAAAATTATACGGTTTTACTGTATGTGCGATGCTTATGCTGAGAATGAATCAAGATCGACGCCAGAGCCACAAGTGGTAGTGTCTAATATCTGGTTAGATTGCCTTGGTGAAGTGACTCTACAGAACTCACCTAGAGTATATTGTTTCGCAACAGCAGACGTCCAGCCTCCCATAAGAGTAGTGACGGTATTCACGCCAGGCTTGTTGTCGGATTGGACAGCCCACAGCGGGAGTTGAGACCCGATATCCGTCGACCTGGAAGCAAACATCCCGGTCCATTGATTCCTAGGAATCCAGTTAACAAATGACCGCTGCATACAGACAGTGTGTCAACTCACCCATTGGCATAGATCCCCCACTTCCTCCCACTCCCCTGCAACGCAGCAACCCACTGCTTCGCCAACGCCTCGTTCGCCGAACTCCCCAGATTCCACGCATTGCACGCATCGCCGTTCGCCGTAGCGGTCGGCTCGATATCAAACCAGTAATGCCCAATCGTCATCCCGTTGCTATCCACGGCACTCAAGAACTCCTGCAGCTGCGTAGCCGGAGACTTGCACGCAACGCCATTACTCTGCGTCCCCGTGCACGGGAACAGGTAGGCGTCGATGCGAGAAATGCCCGCAGCTTTCGCAGCGTGGTAGTTTGCTACGAAGTTCGACTTGACTGCTCCGCCTGACCCGCACGCTTGGATGTAGCCTTCGAGAGCCACGACTTTGTATTTCCCCGCTGCGCAGGTCCAGAATGATGATGAGGGGCTGCCGGAGATGTCGATGCCGGCTACGCCGCTCCCGGATCCGGATCCACCACCGCTGCCGCTGCCGGAAGAGGGACAGCATTGCACGTCAGATGGGCCGGGACAGAGACCGCTGACGAACGTGCCGGAACAGGTGTTCGCGGTCGGTTCGCAGACGCCTGGGCCGGCTGGCGCGCTGCATGTGGCGACGCAGCATTGGATGTCTGCTGCTCCTGGGCAGTGTCCTGCTATATACGTACCGCCGGTGCAAGCGGTCGATGTGGACGAGCAGAATCCGGGACCGCTTGGTGTTGTGCAGGCGGTTGTGGCACGTTTTTGGATAAGGGAATGGGCTGAGGAAAGCGCGGTGGCAGTTGCGAGACTGAGGATGAGAATTGAGAAATGCATTATGAAGGATTCTGGATGATGATTTGGTCAACTTTGACCTTTACATTTCGGAATTTCCTGCTTTATAGCCATAACAAGCAATGCGGTATAAATAGACTTGGAAGTGTGACGATCTTCCATCTTGGCATGATCTTGAGGCTGATTCCTTCGATCCTTCATGGTCTCTGCCCGTGGTGTTTGTTCCTGCAGCTGAGCCGAACACTTGCAGAAACCTTACTCTTACTGCCGAATCATTGCTGCCGAGCGTTATACAAAGCCACCATCGAGGCGGGTGGCTTGTCGATCAGAGGAATCTCAGGAAGGAGGGGTTGCAATATGGGGAAATTCTTTCAGCTGAGGATCAAGCCATATTGTAATGACTATTTACGCGACGGGTCTCTGCAACATTCCTCAACTAATGGAATAAAGTTGGTGAGAAAGGTGAGAAAGAGAGGAAGATGGAAAAAGGGAGGGTGGGTTTTGGTGTGGTGGTGTTGAGACTTCGGACGGATCAACTTTTCCCCTGACCGGATGACTTCAAAATCTCAAAATCCTCATCCTCCTTTCACTTTCACTTTAATTGACCAACAGCAGCATCTAAAAAGCTATATCCTACGGCGGAAATTGACCCTCCTACGTCACGCAACTCAGACTATTGATCTCAGCGCCAGGCGGGCTTTTCCTCCCCTTGCATGCGTGCGCGGGTGCGCGAGGAAATAATCTCCCCTGAATAACTAACCGTAGGTGCACAACTAACGTCGTCTGATCTGCTACAGTACAGCCAACGGGTGTTTAAATTAGGTTCGTATCGTATATGCCGTACCACCATTCCATCCCGCATTTTGATCCTTCCCCTACTCACCCGTCTCGGTGCAAACATCTCTCCGCTTAGAAGTCATTATTCAGCCTCAGTCTTTCAGCCTTACTTGGCGCGTCCGAGTCTGTTGCTGTACAGGGCATTAAATCCCAGGTTTCTGGCGTCTTGGAAAATAAGGGAGGAAGTACGATGTCGTGGGCTGAAAAGTCAGATTGTTTATCTACTTGATCTCGAAGAGGGCTGTTCACCGTACGGAACCCAGGGCGTTGTACTAGTGTTGATGTTTCGTTGGTTTCTCGGCAAGAGTTGGGGAAATTTTGTGGTTTGATGATATTCAGTGGCTCTAGGAGCGTTCGTCGTCACAGGATGACTTTGGATTACGTTTGTGACGGTGAAGTGCGCAGAACCTTTTGAGGAGTCTTCTTGTTGGCTTCTGATTAGTCCGCTGGAAGTTGTTTTCTGTAGGTCTAATAAGGTATACTACCTAACATTATTTGTATTTCTTCCTTTTCGGTTTTCTTATGTCCAGAGCTGGATCTGATGGCTCAAAAGTCGAGATGCTGAAATCAAGGAACTCATGATTATCATCTAATCTATGACTGAGAGATCGTGGATAGTTGGTTGGAATGATGCACAAGGCTACTTGTTACTTTTCTTCTCCTCGAGATCTTCATTACTTGACTATTGCCAAGTGAGTCCCTAATTAGCAAGTCGCTGTTGGTTCTTTTAGTGCGTTGATGGATAAAAACCCGTCACATAGTACGGACGGGTTGAGAATCTTATGTGGAGTAATATCAGTAAGAACATTTTTATTTTCCTCTGCTTTACCAGATACATGAATACTCATTACAGCCACTCGGTTGCTTCAAGTCCGTGTAAAATCAACAATTTTCTCTCCAAACCTTTTTCCAATCCTAATCCCAAGCCCAAGAGAACACTACAACGCTGCAAGAACGGCCATTCCAGCAGCAAACACACCTCCGGCTCCCGCAACAAGCTGGCCCGCAGCCGCAGGCTTCGCACTACTAGAGGCAGCAGCAGAAGAAGAAGAGGCCGCAGCAGAGGAAGAGTCCGTAGCAGCGGAAGAGCCCGTAGCAGCCGAGATCAAAGGAGGTACTCTTACGGTACCCTTCGGCGTGGCTGATGTTGTTGCGCCACCGGCAGACGAGCTAGTCACAGTCGAATTCGAGACCTCAAGGGTGGGATCAAGATGGCCGAAGGCGCAGAAGCAGATCCCGAAGCCGAAGATGGAATTGTAGTATCGCTGGAGGAGTCTGTCGTCGATGCTGAGTTTGCACTTGTTGCGGCAGCCGACGACGATCCGCCGCTACCAGTTGCAGCCAAGCAAGCACTCTGAGCAGCCGAAAGCACAGCTAGTGTGATCATGATCAGATTAGTCAAACATTCAACTGGTAACGAAGGGCGGTCGAGAACATAAGTACCTAAGGGATCGGGACAAGCCCCGATGACACAAGGGGTAGCGCCAGCCTGGATCTTGGACTGGTTTGCGGTGTCGCATTGACACTGGAGATCGGTTGCGCTGCAGCTAGTAGTCGAAGAGATTGCATCGGCCAAGCACTTGGTGGCACAGTCTGGAATTGCAGCTGTTGCGTAGCCTGCGAGGGCTATAAAAGCAATGGCGGAATAGCGTTTCATGTTGATGAATGGACGAATCTGCAATTGAAAACTGGCGCGAAAGAGCGTTTGGACAATACGAAGGTCTCGTATGTTATGTTGGATCTTGTTTCAATCCGGTAGGTAAATGGGGGAAAACGGCAAAGGGCGAGTGTTCTTGTGATATAAATATAAATGCTTGGGGCTGGCGGGGTAAGACGGTGGACCAGATCCAGCTCTCCAGCTTTTCATGCTACCCCTGCATAGCCCATGTCACCCTCCTACCCCATGTGGGTTGCCTTGCGGTACCGAATAAATTGATCTGTTTCAAGAACTTCCGTGTGTCGTGCGTCTCCGTACCAATAGCATGGCTTTTGCAAACCTAGGAGAAGAGCGGGGAACGTACGCCGAGGAAGCTGGCTGGGAATGTCCAGTCCTCATGCTTTGATCTACAGTAAGGCAGGCAGGGAGTTAGGAACATCTTCTCAGCCCATAAAAGAGAAGAGTCACAAGGGCTTGGCGTGCCCGGCGAGAGTATATTGGGTTACGCAGTACTTGGTTACAGCTGTGGCATGAGATCTACCACCACCAGTACTTGAATTAGGCTGGTGGTCGTTGAGGGGGCGGGGCGTGGGCATGGACCTTCCGGACGCGGTTAGGTCCGGGGTAGTCCAGGGGTGTTGATAACCCTGGGGAAATAGCGTATTTAGGGTTTAGGCCGCCTATAGTGCCGAGGCGCTTATAATAATACCTCCCCCTCCCTTCCGTACTCTGGGGTGACAACGGATTCTTTACTTGTTCAGGCGCCGAAAACACTGCTTCCGATTGGAATGACACTGAGAAACGGCAACAACAGCATCTCCGTGTTTGTGGCCCATCAGAGGCAATGCAATCAGCTGCTTTCCCCGGAAAAGAAGCCGACACCCCACATGTGCAACCGAGTACTTTTGGCCACACCACATGCGAAACTTTAGGTCATCTACTTCTGGTGCTTCGAATTCGTAAGTAGATAAGAACATCGAATCAAGTGGTCGGAATGAGGCACATTTCTGATCAGTACCTATAATTCTCTGTTTATAACAATCGCAGTGGTAATGCCTATGTACATTGCAAAGTACCGCGTCCACGTCAGTACATTATATAGATCTTGATATCAGTGCATGCCGGGCTTTATACATAGTCTAGTCTTTCTCAGATAGAGTACTGTACCCCTCTTCGATTGCAGGAATTCAGAGGTACTTACTTATTTATACATATAGATATTATCATCACTATTCCGGATCTCGACGGGGTATAACAAGCGGCAGGAATCTGCTGTCTCTTATAACAGGGATGTTCTCAGAATCTTTTCGAAGGTACGGAAGAATTAACAGTGACTTTGAGCTGCCCGAAGATCAACTTTATGCCAAAGGCTGGTCACCCCTTTCTCCCTAGCTTAGTCGTATGTTTTCAACTTCGCTTCAACTTCTGCCTTGTGCTCGACAGAAAAGAATTCCGGGCTGGAGTCACTTACTCACGTGTTTGAATCAATGATTTGGTGATACTTACCACACCCCCGGAAGAAAAGCGGGTGAGATGCTACCATGAATTTGCATAGCTCAAGGCATCGACCTCCACTCCGAGTCACTACTACGTGGAGTTGGTGGCAAACAAAAAGGGGCCAAGGTCACGTGTAGCTCGGCCAAAAGATAGCGCAAGGCGACAGCACCAAAAATAGAATGTTGCCTTGAGGATCACGAGAAATCGTGTTGAGCACGCGTGATAAGTTTTCATGACGCGACCAAGCGTCTGTTGAGAGATGGACGTCTGTCTCTCTCCTTGACCCTCTCAGAGTCAAAAGCATCCGAATTCCCATGTCTTGACTTTCTTTTTCTTCCTTCCTTTCCACCCGCGTACATTCGCCAGAAACTGCAGCTACTGTACTCGATCTCGCCAAGGCGATACTGTACGCTACCTGACACTTTCTGCATTGATTCAATTGCCTGGGACTTTTTCTATTTATCGCCTTTTTCAAGCCTTCTTCTTCTTCTTCCTCTTCCTCTTCCGAAACACCTTCAATCATGGCGACACTCGCAGAATCTAAGGATCCGATCGAGATCCCCCTTCTTCCATCTGGATCTGTCAAGGAGTTCATCCCCTACATGTCCAACAACCCCGACAAGTCTATGGAAGAGATCCTTGAGCCATACAAAGCTTTCGAGGGCCAACTCCGCAAAGTGTACGCTCAGCAACCAACCCACGATGCTGTCGAGGATGGAGCTGTCAACCTGGTTCCAGTGTTCGATGGACATGAGCAGGAACTCAAGATCCGGGCTCGACCTGTGCATACTGAATCTGAGGGAGAATCTTCCAAGTACATTATGGAATTGAAGGATGAAGATCGCAAGTCAAGCGGATCTCCCGCTGTCGTATCCTCTTTCAAAGACTTCCAGCGGAACTTCAATCTCTTTTCCGAGTCATCGCTTACAGAAATTGACTGGAGCAATGTCGTGGCGGCCGGAAGCGCCGTGACCACGTCTCTGCTGCCCGTCCCAGAGAAATGGGCTGGCAGCAAGAAAGCCCTTCGCGAGTACTATCACCAACACCTGGCGCCAGCTAGCGATGTTGACCTCTTCCTGTATGGTCTCAACGAGGAGCAAGGTCTCGAGAAGATCAAGCAGATCGAGAGAAGCATCAAAGACAGCATTCTTCACGAAGTCACCACAATTCGAACTAAGAATGCCATCACTATTGCCAGCCAATATCCAACTCGCCACGTTCAGATTGTCCTCCGGCTGTATGATTCTATCTCTCAGATTATCACAGGATTTGATGTCGACTGTGCTTGTGCTGCTTATGATGGAAAGCAAGTCTATGCTGCCCCGAGAGCACTTGCCGCCTTTGTGACGCAATGCAACACCATAGACCTCACCAGACGGTCTCCTTCGTATGAGAACCGCCTATCGAAGTATAGCCACCGTGGGTTCGAGGTCCACTGGCCGCTTCTGGACCGAAACCGAGTTGACCCCACCATCTTTGAGCGTACCTTCGGTCGTACCCAGGGTCTTGCTCGGCTTCTGATCCTGGAAAAACTTCCCAAGACTGCCGACCGAGATAGCTATATGGACCAGCGCCGTGCTGAGCGCGGCAGACCTGCTTTAAATCGTGGGTATCGCAACACGTATGGCATGGGAGGCAATGTCAAAGACCAGCAAGAAGACGAGGTCGCCGAGTGGGTCGACGAGTCGGAAGTTGCTTCTTATCATACAATGACCGTTCCTTATGGAGAAAAGTACCATGCCAGCAAGATTAATCGACTTCTTTACGCCAAGGACCTTCTTCTTAATGCTGAATGGAACTTGCCAAAAGATCGCGAAGTTTACCTGCATCGACACCCCTGCTTCTTTGGTACTGCCGAGGAAGTAATTCAGGACTGTTGCGGTTATTGTCCAATTCCCAAGACCGACGAAGAAACTGAGGTTGCTGAAGAGGAAAGTAAGACCTACGTATCTGGGGAACTAAAATTCATCATGGATGATCCAGGACGCCAGGAAATTGGCTCTTTTAATCCAATCACCGATGATGAGTGGACTACTATGGCCTACGTGGGAGATACTGCTCGACTCTGCCAGGCGATTGTGGATGGAGACCTTGAGCATGTTCAAGATTGGTGTATTCAGGAAGGTGTTGATGTAAGTGCTACTTGTTTCCGAGCTATCTCCCGGGTCATTGTGCAATACTGAAGCTGACCTCCTATTTTTTACAGGTTAATCGCAGAGACTATACTGGTCGTACTCCACTGCAGCTTGCTGCTATGGCATCTACTCCAGAAATTGTTCAGTGCCTGATTGACAATGGCGCACGCATGGTCGCTAGACTTGTCGATGGAAGAACTGCGTTGCATATTGCTGCTGCTCGTGGCAATGCAGAGATGGTCAGAGCACTCATGAACAGGAGTTTGGAGAACGAGGAGGACGAAGAAGAAAAACAGGAGGCTCGTCGCGATGCCAGACGTGCGGAGCATGCCGGCAACACAGGGCCCAAAGGTAGCGACAATAAAGACGGAGATGACGAAGACGATGATGCGAGTTCCGAGGCCTCAGATATTACCTTGGAGAGCGAAGATTCAGACTCAATGACTATGGGATCATTTGTCAAAGTCGACAAAGATAACAAAGACGAGGTAAGCATTGAAGGCCATATAAATATTCATCGTTCTGACACCAAATTTAGGAGGTCCTTGAGGGCGATTCCATGGAAGACCCAGATATTTACGATATCGATGTCATCGCCTGGGATTACGGCCTTTCTCCCCTTCATCTTGCCATCCTCAACGGACATCTGGAAATTATTGATCTTCTGGTGTCCGAATATGGAGCCGATGTGCTCCTTCCTGTCAAGCTCGTTGATCCTGGTACCAGCAATGCACGAGCAGTAATCATGACTATCGTTCTTGCTATGTTTCTTCCCACCGAGAAAGCTAAAAAGGTTGTCAAAAAGCTTCTTGAACTCGGAGCTACATCTGCTCAGGGAGACATGCAACAACGTTCGGCCCTTCATTATGTTGTCTCTCAGGACAATAGTGATATTCTGGACGTTCTGCTATCGTACGATCGTCCTGCTGCACTCAGTGTTCTCAACAATATGGGGTTCACGGGCCATTGGGGCCACAACATCATGTCGCCATTGGCCACCGCCGTTCAGAATAGGAACCCAGACATGGTCAAAAAGCTACTGAACCTCGGTGTGAATCCATCGATGTCATTTGAAGTTTGGATTAAGACATACTTGGCCAAAAATGAATGGGCAAAAACGCAATCTTCAGAGGCAAACATGAACTCTTTTCGGGCCTCGATCTCTCAACCTATCGTTACGGCCGCTGAGATGGAGATGGGAAAGATTGTCATGGACCTTCTTCGCCATGGTGCAGACCCTAACACTCTTCAACAATCAGCTTGGCACCTTGTTCAGAATCCAAGCAGAAGCCGTTATGACACCGGAAAAAGCCTGTTAGACATCATCCAGAGCAAGTTAAAAGCATTGCGCAACTATAAGGAGCCAGAAAACAGTCCGAAAACCCCCGAAACGCTCAAATCAGAGGATTACTATACTCGCGGGCTTACGGAAGGAACTTATCGTCATTGGAGTGCTACGAAAGATTTTCAGGAGGTGAAGCGGTCCAATCAAAGACAGTGGTCAACATACCAGGATGCACTTTCAACCAAGAGTGAAACTACTGGCGTGAGCGAAAAGAAAGCCGCAATCGCTGAAGTAATACAAGAGCTCGAGCTCACTGAGAAGTCGTTGCTTGATGCTGGTGCTAAGCCATTCTACGAAATGTATCCTGAGATACCGAAGATCCAAGAGAATCATAATCCACCTCAACACTTCGAGCGCAAGTCAGAGCCTTACGATACGAAATTTACCATCCGCGTACCAGATCTAACGGATGTCAAGAAAGATGGTTACTCCAAAATCTTTGAAGCAGCGTGGTCCAATGATCTAGAAACGATCAAGGCAGTGACTCTTGCGCCCTGGGCTAGGGGGAAAGAAGAACTTTTTAACCCCCCACTAAATATTGCTGTTCAGGATGGTAATGGCTTCAGTCCGTTCTCCATTGCAGTGAAGAGAGGACACCGCGAGCTTGCCCGAAAGATTGTGGAGATCTGCATTGCTCAATTTCACCAGGACGACAACAAGACTCATCGCGAGCGCTGGAATTTGAGAACAGATGATAGCGACGTTGAAGAATCTGATGATGATAACGAGCTCCCTCAGATATTTTCAGAGCTGATCAGCGATAAATTCACTGTTGACAACCTGGGAGAAGTGTCGAATGTTGTCAAGAGCTATGTGTTACCGCTAACAATGATGGAATGGAAGTGCCCATTCCAGAGATTTGCGGACAACTATGCCGGCTTTGAGTCTCGGTGGAATCTCTTGGCAGACGCCGTTGACTCGGATGATATGGATCTTTTTAAATTTATGCTCGACCTTGGCGCCGAACAACAAGCCCTTCGCGCCGAAGAACCGGAGGATCGAAAGGCATACACAATTGATACGGATGTATTCCAACAAGCAATCCAGCGTGGACGTACCGCAATGCTGGCTGAAATGATCAAAGCTACAGGTGTTGGAATTCCTTTGAATGATCTCATCCAGAAGAGTGGCATCGAGATCAAACATAAACCTAAATATTATCAGGGTCTCAGTGTAGGTGGAAAAAAGCGGGCAGATTGGGCTCAAGCTCCCGGCGGTAATGTCGCAGTTGCTGAAAACAAAATCCCACCATTACTCCTGGCTGCTCACGCGGGCAGTATCGAGTCGGTGGAGTGGTTTATGAGCGCTGCCCCAATGCGACGTTACAAGGAGTTTGCAGAGAAGAACAAAAAGGACAAGAGAATTAAGACTCTGGAAGAGTCAGACAAAGGGTTTGGCAAGACTATTGGCATATGGCTGGACACGAAAAGTAAGTTATTCTAGACATTCCACCTATTCTCTATGCTGATCAGGCTAACCATTCTCAGGCGAACTGACACTTCACTGTGCCATACTTTGGGCACCAAGCGCAGAACACACTGATACCTATCTTGCGCTTATCAAGCACCTCGTTACCGTTGTACCGGAAACCTTGGAGAAGAAATCATCCGAGGGATGGACGCCACTACATCTTGCCGTTTGTCAGTACCAGGAACAAGTTGTTTCCTATCTGATCTCTGTTGGAGCAAACCAGGTGAGTAAATGCAGTGGCGGTGCTGTTGTCATTTGCCAGAGTTTACTTTGAATAATGTCTAACTCCTATACTTGTATTTTCTATTTTCCTGTTAATTTCTAAAACCCCTCGTGGAACAATGCTAACTTCTCGATTTTCTCTAGCACTCTCGTGATAGAATTGGCCGTAACATGATCCATAGCATGGTTAAGCCTCCTGTCTACTTTCCCATTGAGAGGGTCAAAGAGACACTCCCAAAACTGCTCGAACTCTTCGACAAAGATGCCGTGAAGGGTATGTTTCTGGAGCGCTGCAACGAATCCCCTGGAGCATTGACCCCGCTTGCATATTGGATGGCTAGAGCTGGAACAGGAGGGTCCAAGGACCCAGACTTTCTTGCTATCCTAGCTAAGCATTCTTCGGGCGAGGACCTCGAGATGATCAACGGAGAAGGAGACTTGCCTTTGCATGTGGTAAGTATTCCGAATTTACTCGGCCTGAACATAACTGACAGATGGCAGGCGATTAAAAAAGGCTGGAGCACAATCACTTCATATCTCCTCTCCCTCAATCCATCTCTACTATACCGCGAGAATTCAACCGGCCGTACACCCCTTGAAATGTCCAGAGACAAGTGGATCGCCTCCTGCGCTGAAAACCCGCCGACGATTCACACCCGTCACCAAGGCACCTGCGACTCTGTGACCCAAAAATCGGCTTCTAGTTTCGTCAAGAAGGACGAAGATAAGCCAGCAGACAGCGTGAAGCGTACCTGGGATATTTGTGCCAAGGCTGACGAGGAAGCAAGCAATGATATGAAAAAGAGGAGACTTGTGAGCTTGCTTGAAGCCAATGAAGTCGCTAGGCGGGTTGCGGGTTCGAAGAGTCGATATGGCGGACGCCAGACTGTTATTAATGGCGGACTGGTTGATACAGAAGGAAGTAGGGATATTGTGTCGACGTGGAACCAGAGATGAGGTTTGTGATTTAATGGAGTATGGGGAAGCATGAAGGGAAATATGGAAGATTGGTGTAAGGTGAGAGTCACAGGTACTACCACTTTGAAGTTCTTTGTGAGGATAGAACTATGTGTTCTCGGATATCTGGCTACATTAGCTTCTGTTGTAGGATTTCCTTCGGATTACGACTGTCGCGAGCTAAATTTCCTTGCTTGCACACACTCGTTATACTCGCTTTATACAATACAATACATAGCAACACAATAGCGAATGCATTGATGCAATAGCATATTTCAGCAGGAATTAGTCGCTAACATCCAAATCGCAGCAGATAAGCAAATCCCGAAAATCAACTACCCATGAGATGGTCCCAACAAATGCATTACATAACGCCACCCAAACCAGCCCGCGTCTAAACTCCACATTACACCAACCGTCACGCAACCCACTCACTCCCATTCATTCCCGATACCCCGTACACTCTCATCCCATCTCACCCCATCTCACCTCCACCACTTAAAACTCGCAACATCCAACCTCTCATACTTCCGACTCCTCCTCAACCGCCCCCCATGATACTCCCTCTCCCTCTCCCTCCTCTTCCCCTCCCTCGCCTTGCCCTCCCTCCCATACCCATACTTATCCGGCACGAAGCGCTCGGACCTCCAATCCAGCGCGTAGCTCTCGGGCGCCCACTCCTTCAGGTACATGCACAAGGGGAGGCGGTCGCCGCGGTCGTACAGGCCGACTTTCTTGTGCAGGGAGCGGTGCGTGGGGTAGAATTCGCGCGAGCTGAGGCCCAGGCAGGTCGAGG
>QGML01000243.1:0-22019 GCA_007825375.1 Lachnellula willkommii | reverse complement strand
CTCTGTGATAGGCCGCCGCTGTACTCGCTGCTGGTCTCCAAGATTGGGTCGATTTTGGTGTCATCTGCGCCCTGCTTCTGCTGAACGCCGCTGTCGGTTTTATCCAGGAGTTCCAAGCTGGCTCTATCGTCGACGAATTGAAGAAGACTCTCGCCCTCAAGGCTGTCGTTCTCCGTGATGGCCGTCTCTTCGAGGTCGAAGCTCCAAATGTCGTTCCTGGTGACATTCTGCAAATCGAAGAGGTAAGAAACCACCCTGCTTGTTGTCTGATTGCTTGGACGAAATTTTATATTAACGTGTGCCTTTTCTACAGGGTACTATCATTCCAGCAGATGGCCGCATTGTCACGGACGATGCTTTCCTCCAAGTCGACCAGTCTGCTATCACTGGAGAGTCTCTCGCGGTTGACAAGCACAAGGGCGACCAATGCTATGCTTCCTCCGGTGTCAAGCGTGGTGAGGCCTTCATGGTCATCACTGCCACTGGTGACAACACCTTCGTTGGCCGTGCTGCCGCTCTTGTCAACCAAGCTTCCGGCGGAACTGGACATTTCACTGAAGTCTTGAACGGTATCGGTACGGTTCTCTTGATCTTGGTCGTCTTCACCAATTTAATCGTCTGGATCTCGTCCTTCTATCGCTCCAACCCAATTGTCGATATTCTCAGATACACTTTGGCCATTACCATTATCGGTGTTCCTGTCGGTCTCCCAGCTGTTGTTACCACAACTATGGCTGTCGGTGCTGCCTATCTCGCCAAGAAGAAGGCCATTGTCCAGAAATTGTCTGCTATTGAGTCTTTGGCTGGTGTCGAAATTCTTTGCTCTGACAAGACCGGTACCTTGACCAAGAATAAGCTCTCTCTCGCCGAGCCTTTCACCGTCCCGGGTGTTGAGCCAGATGACCTCATGCTGACTGCCTGTCTCGCTGCTTCCCGCAAAAAGAAGGGTATCGATGCCATTGACAAGGCTTTCTTGAAGGCTCTCCGATACTACCCACGTGCCAAGTCCGTGCTGTCCAAGTACAAGGTTATCGAGTTCCACCCCTTCGATCCCGTTTCCAAGAAGGTTCAGGCCGTTGTCGAGTCACCACAGGGTGAGCGAATCATCTGTGTCAAGGGTGCACCACTTTTCGTCCTGAAGACTGTCGAGGAAGATCACGCCATCCCAGAGGATATCGACCAAGCCTACAAGAATAAGGTCGCTGAATTCGCTACTCGTGGTTTCCGTTCCCTCGGTGTTGCGCGCAAGCGTGGTGAAGGCCAGTGGGAAATTCTCGGCATCATGCCCTGCTCTGACCCTCCTCGTCACGACACTGCCCGTACTATCAACGAAGCCAAGACTCTCGGTCTATCAATCAAGATGTTGACTGGTGACGCTGTTGGTATTGCTCGTGAAACATCTCGCCAACTCGGTCTCGGTACCAATGTTTACAACGCTGAGCGTCTCGGTCTCGGTGGTGGTGGTGATATGCCAGGTTCTGAGGTGTATGACTTCGTCGAGGCTGCTGATGGATTTGCTGAGGTTTTCCCCCAACACAAGTACAATGTCGTTGAGATTCTCCAACAACGTGGTTACCTTGTGGCCATGACTGGTGACGGTGTCAACGATGCCCCATCTTTGAAGAAGGCTGATACTGGTATTGCCGTCGAGGGTGCTTCCGATGCTGCTCGTTCCGCCGCTGATATCGTCTTCTTGGCTCCTGGTCTCGGTGCTATCATCGATGCTCTCAAGACTTCTAGACAAATTTTCCACCGTATGTACGCCTACGTTGTCTATCGTATCGCCTTGTCCATCCATTTGGAAATCTTCCTTGGACTCTGGATCGCCATTCTAAACAGATCTCTCAACATTGAGCTCGTCGTCTTCATCGCCATTTTCGCCGACGTTGCAACTCTTGCCATTGCTTACGATAATGCTCCCTTCTCCAAGTCGCCAGTCAAGTGGAACTTGCCTAAACTCTGGGGCATGTCGGTTCTCCTTGGTATCGTCCTTGCTATTGGTACCTGGATTACGCTCACTACCATGATCGCTCGTGGCGAGAATGGCGGTATTGTTCAGAACTTCGGTATCATCGATGAGGTTGTTTTCTTGGAAATCTCCCTGACTGAGAACTGGCTGATTTTCATCACTCGTGCCAATGGTCCCTTCTGGTCTTCGATCCCCTCGTGGCAATTGACAGGTGCTATCTTGGTGGTCGATATTCTTGCAACCTTCTTCACCCTCTTCGGATGGTTTGTTGGTGGTCAAACCTCTATTGTCGCTGTCGTCCGTATCTGGATTTTCTCATTCGGTGTCTTTTGCATCATGGGAGGTGTCTACTATCTTCTCCAAGATAGCATTGGCTTCGACAATCTCATGCACGGCAAGTCACCCAAAAAGAATCAAAAGCAAAGATCACTGGAAGATTTTGGTAAGTCCTATCAACGCATAACCTCCACTAGAGCTGACGTCGCTAACTTGTTTCAAAGTCGTTTCGCTTCAACGTGTCTCGACACAACACGAGAAGTCAGCATGAATATACCTATCACAAAACATGCGCCCCGTCACGCTTTCCTGATGGGAATTTTGTGGAACGATTCCTTTGTGTTTAATACCATCTGCACGTATCTGCATCCAGTGCAGAGTACATTGTACAAGGATGCAGACGGGCTTGTGGCGGAGTTACAGACGGTTTAGTTTTGGCAGGGTATATCCATTTCCATTGCTGCGGACGGACATTAAAAAGGGTCATGGGTTTTTGACGGGATTTGATTAAGAGGAGCAAGCAGTCATACCCCACCATGCAAAATGGTAATTTGTTTTTTCCTGTTCTTATTAGGTTCCTAAATCAAAAGAATCAAAATTACTTGCTGCCTCTTTGCTGAGGCTTGTGTTTCTTGTGATGACTTAATGGTAATGATGTTCCGGCTCGTATTGCGTGGTCATAGATGCCGGTCTCCAAGAATGTAAAACAGATATATACTCGTTACAGTCCTCGTATGATGCTACCTACTGCACGCCTCGGCTCGAAGAAGTACTCTAAATATGACAAATTATACCTCGTATCTCACTCACCCTCAAAATAAGGGTAAAATAGAGCAAAGTTATAAGGAAGGGCCGTGGAAGTTCGGAGGGGAAAAGACTTGCATGGCATATAAATAAGAATTTGCACAGGCACATACATACATCATGTAATATTTCGTCTCAGTTATGTTCGTTCTATCTACAGCTACCTGCCTACCTACTACATACAATCATTTCTAGCCCTGCTCCAAGGTGAAAACCAACTCCCCCGAGGCATGTAGTGTAATATGCGTTTGTTTACAACTTGGCTTTGGGTTTCTTCTCTTCTGCCAGGGCTTCTTCGTACAAGGCGTCTAATACCGATCGGTATTTCTTGGCCGTTTGCGGGCGTTTGAGTTTCAATCTATTGATTCCTATGTCAGCATTTTATTCATTCGTGCACTCACTCATGTTTGCGAAATTCTCGCCGAAAATATCTTTAAAGGTTGAAGGAAAGGAATGGAGGCAAACTTACGTAGGCGTCAAAAGCTCATTCTCAATCGTAAACGGCTCAATTTCCAAATGCACACCCCGCACACGCTCCCAGTTGTTGAACTTGTTCTGCTTGCCGATGTTGTCTAGCTCCTTTTGCACTGCTTTTCGCACACGGATGTCTTTGGCAGCTGCTCTGACGGCATCGAGGTCTTCGGCGTTGATCGTCTTCTTGAGGATCTGGCTGGCGAAGGGCGCGAACATGACTGGGTCAACACCCCATATCGAGACAGGGTACGCTTGGTGGGAATCCCCGTGTACGAAGCCTTGAGTAAGCATACTATGGTTGGCGAGGTAGACGTTCTCGATGCGCTCGGGCGAGATGTACTCTCCTTGCGCAAGCTTAAGGACGTTCTTCACACGATCAATGATCTTGAAGCGGCCCAAGCTGTCTACCTCGGCGATATCACCAGTTTTGAACCAGCCATCTTCGGTCCAGGCCTTTTTAGTCTCTTCTTCATTTTTATAATATTCCTTGAACATGGCTTTCCCTCGCAACAAGAGCTCGCCGCGGGGATTTGGGGAATCGGTAACAAGATAGTCCATGTCTGGCACTGATTGCAAGCAGCCTTCGAAGGCGGCACCTATACCGCCACAGTTGCCGGAAGAGTAATCGTTCGTGTTCTGTGCAAGGCCCGTGGCGTAGGATTCTGTCAAGCCGTAGCCTTGGATGAAGTCGTTGCCCAGAGCGGCGCGGAGGAACTGGAAGAGCGAGGGGTCGATAGGTGCACTTCCAGTGACCATACCGCGAGCTCGATCTAATCCAATCGCAGTTCTTACTTTTGGAGTGAAGAATCGATCGTAGAAAAAGTGCTTGTTCGTTGCTTGTCCCGGGGGAAGTTTCATGGAAGCTAATTTCGCGTTGATGACATGTCTGCCGATAGCGCCTTTTATGCCTGGCGCATCAATGGTTGCAGTACGAATGGCAGAACCAAAACGGTTATACAATCTAGGCACAGAGTTGAATCCCGAGGGGCGAAGAAGCTTCATGTCGTCTATAAGACCCATTATATCACCGCGGAAATATCCGACGGAGGCCCCAGATGATAGAGCGCCATGCTCTGCGACTCTTTGGTATATATGTGCCAGGGGAAGATAGGAGATCAGAGTATCGCTTGCAACCGTATCTGTGACAGCTCGAGCTGTCAGGTCTGCTGCAGCAGTAGCTTTTTGCAACAACACAACGCCCTTGGGGTTGCCAGTTGTCCCAGAAGTATAGTTGATTGTGGTGATATCTTCTGGCCCGGGTGGCTTCATAGGACGGCCAGATGCAGCTCCGAGAGCTTCAACATCCTTGATATAGTGAATTGAGATGCCTGACTCAGATGCCAGGGAATTCAGGATGTCTGACTTTGAAAGTCCCGGCCGTTCTCCAGCATCTATGGGATCGAGACAGACGATGAGCTTTAGTGTAGGTATCAGGGAGGCGACCTTGAGCAATGTCGGGATATGCTGTAATGATGTAGCTACACAAGTAAGTTCGGCATGGTTGATTATATATTCGGTGGTGTCTGGACCGAGAGTGTCATAGATGGAAACCGTATAAAGAGACTGGGACATGCATCCCAGATCTGAATATCGTTAGAGAGATCCTATCTTGCGGGGGGACTCAAGCATACCAACGAGCTGCCATTCCGGCCTATTTTGACACCACAAACCAACCCCATACTTTTCTTCTGTAACCCCCACTTTCTTGTGCAGTTCTACGAGTCCAGCTCCAAGGTTCTTTCTTCGCACCGCCACTTCTCCATATGTCATCCACTCATAGTTGCCAAAAGTCTTCGTCGCAGCGTCGTAGGGGCGAGCTCCCAAACACTTCGCATTCGGTTGCCTCTTTACACTCTGCTCGAAGGCATGATGGGCCGTAGGAGCGTTTGGATCAGCTGTACCGGGCAGCTCCTTATCGACCCACCGCCAATGTCTATATGCTGGGGTACGTCCCTCGCGCTCGCTGCCAGGAACAGGTAGTGAATAGGGGGTGCCGGGTGGAGGAGGGGCTTTCATAGCCGTGACCCAGGCAGCGGGGTTTTGCGATTGTGAAACCATGATTTTGATGGCAAAGGAAGTCAAAGGAAAGCTCTGCGAATGTGGAATTAGTATCGTAGGATTCCTTGATGATGCTTGAGCCTACCTAACTACTGGTTGGTGCCAGCGCAACGCCAATGTACTAGGTACTGTATGCTTTAAGTCCAATATAAATAAAAAAATGCTTCAGAAGGAAGAGAAGACGTGCAACGGAAGAGCTTTAAGGAGGAGAAAGCACGGAGGGATTATTGCAGCTGGTGGAGAAAGGTTTGCATGTGCATTGCAGGAAGGAGAAGAGGAAGAGGGTCACTCGACCTCGACTCGACGATACTGTACCTCGGCTCGGTAACCTCCTTTTGGAATGTCAATCATCACCAATGTCAATGTCCTCGGTGGGTGGCGGAGACATACAAGTACAAGTATTGACTTGACCTGAAGGATTCAAATCAAAGAATACTGCAAGAATGACTTTCAAATGCGGAAAACATAATGTTCCGTCAACTCCAGAGCCACGATGAATTGCTAGTGATTTAATTAATTTATTCTTCCCTTTTAACTAGGGTGGGTACTCGTGCTGTACTGTACCTCCGTACTGTACAGCACAGCATGTGCATGTGCTACCGGTAGCTGCGGATCAATGATTCTGCTGGCATCATCACATGCCTCTGGTGCCTCTTTCTGATTTATTTACAACGAGCTTGGAATTATCAGTATTTGGCTAGTTGTATGTGCCACGCTCACGTTTTACCTTTATTTACGTTCGCGTCATAGTTCAGACATCTACTTGTACTGTACTCTATACCTCAAGAGCTTCTACTTCCAAGTAGAATTGACAGTAGCGCCGATCAATACTCTAGCTGAAAAGAGACCAGGCAGAGGAAGAGGGAGGTCGGTCAGATAGATCTATTTACTGCCTGTTTTGGGTTGTCATGGAAGGGAATCTTCTCAATCAACTTCTTTTAAAGCACAGATTGGTAAACACTAAATTTCATTCAGAAGCTACTCCTTCCTCTTCGCCGCTGCTCGCTGCATCTACGTCTGCATCCATCTTGTTCTTCCTAGACCCGCGGTGCTCATACAACCCAAAGAACATCGCCAGTACCACTCCTAGTCCAGCCAGCCCGATGCCCAAATACAATGCCCCTCGATAGCCTCTTAAACGATCTTTACCCCCATCATTGACGTGCGACTCGATTGTTCCTGCAAATCCCAAAGCTATGGAGATTGAATAGTTGATGATAGTGTTTACTAATGATGCTGCAACCCCTTGGTGTTTCCTGGGCATGGCGTTTGAGAGCAGCAGTGTTGCGGCTGGGAAGGACATATCCCTATCTCCGTTAGTAACAGTAAGGGAAGATGGCAGAGCAAGACGCATACATTCCCCAAGGCATGACTAATTGGGAGACAAACAATTGTGCCCAATATGTCTGGCGAACCGGCATAGTGCCTACAAGAATACTGCCAATGCAGAATGCGCCTAAAGCAATCATCATAACGACACTGCCTGGCACTCGGTGCAGAATCGAGCCAGTGGTAAAGGCAGCGATACAGCCGCTGATTACCGTGGGCGAGAACTGCGCAGCACCGAGGAGTGGGGATACTCCCCGTAGCTCTTCTATAAACTGCCAGGAATAGAAAACCCAGATTCCAAAGGCAGACCAGCCACAGGCCACACAGCCCAAGATGAACCCAAGATCTGGAGTCATTGAGGAGAACGGGACCAGCGGAAACGTTGCACGCTTTTCGATCTGCCCGAAGACACCAAGCAGAAGAATCCCAACGATCAAGAGTACATATACATACGGATTGCTCCATCCAACCACTGGTGCCTGATTCCACGCAAAGTTGATGAGCACGAGTCCGCTCACACCACTGATACACCCAGCAATATCTACCCGTACCCAGATACTATGGGCATTGTCGAATTGGGGCGATGGCGTATGCGGAATCAAGAAAATCGCGGCGACACCTAAAAGAAGGCACAACATCGCCATAACCCAAAACCCCCAAGGCCACCAGACAAACTCGGCGAACAAGGAAGAAATCAGTGCGCCAAAAGCAAATCCGGATGGCGCCATAGCCCCAAACGCACTAAATGCCATCTGCTTCCTCAGTCCTGGCTCATACGTCCTCCCCAGAATCGCAACTCCATTCGGCAGCAAGAAAGCCGGGCCGATGCCCTGCAACGCCCTACAGCAGTCGAAGAAGATCGGGGAGGTGTAGACCGCGAACCCAGCTAGCATGGTCCACAGCGCGAACCAGAGGAATCCTGCAACGAATAACTTCTTGTGGCCGTAGAGATCTCCCAGTCGGCCAGCGACGAGAATGAATGTTCCGACAGTGAGCGAATACGCGGCTGGGAACCAAGAGAGTTGCGCCGGGTTATTCTCGAGACCAAAGGAACGCCCGATGATGTGGAGGGGTGCTATTGCCTAATCGACGTGTTAGCATAGTGAAAAGCTAGATCTTGGGATAGAGCTAAGGAGTCTAGGAGCTGTCTCGGGAGCTTGCATATAGGCTCCTGAAATAGCTCTGGGCTCCTCAGCTTCCATAGAGGAAAGTTGCTTTTTTATATGAGAATAAGCTTACCTGGCCCAGGCCTGCCTGGGTCATGAGTTGGGCCATGCATATTATCAATATGAAAGCGATCTCGCGGGGAAGGGATTTAGGACGCTCGACTTTGGATTTCGTGAGTTCGACTGGTGAGAGGTCATTGTCCTCTTCTTGCTTAGTGCCCACGGCATGGAGCCCCGAAGAATCATCTCCAGAGTGGGATGAAGGCATCCTGAAGAGGCGACAGATTTATTGATTGACTCTTAGATGGGAGAAGAAAATCGTACACCAGAAGGAACGACCGATGCCATTGTTGTTGGCTAATATTGTTTCAGGAAGTTCCCGTCAGTTTACAAGCAGGATGTGTTTGGAATCATGATTTCTGATGTGGCATGTACTTGGTTGGTTGCAGAACGAAATGGGAAACGTCAGAAATGGATACCTGTATAATTTACGAGTAGAGACCGAGACGTGGCAAGGATTAGTACAGTAGTTGATTATTGATGGCTGGCTTACAAAAAGAACATAAGATGCTAAAACTCTCCACTTAAGCCCCTGAGTCATGACACCCACATATGATGATGATATTGGGACAAATTCGGCTCTTTATCGGCACAGCTAGGCTGGTTTAGTTCCCTGCCTCCTGCACACTCTCAGATCGGGAAGCTCTTTCCGGTACAGTATCTTATCTTTAGATCTCATCTTATCTTATCTTATCAAGGGTATGCGGTGCGGCAGGCAGTTACTAATCTACTGTACCTAAGAGCCGTTAGACTCTCCGGGTAATATTTTTTCCTCCAAAGACTCAAGTTTCAAATTGAGACGTTTATTCTGGGTGTACACATTTATAACGTCCTCAAGAATCCCAAAGACGCAAAGGTCCCAGTAATCCATACAGGCATATGTCCTTGATAGCAGAAGTTACTATTGTTATATTGATGGAAATGGTATCAAAACGCCGAGATAGAAAGTAGAAAATCAAAAAAACAACACGGTTAAAAGGCAGAACCGCTGATCATCCCCGGCATCTTGTCCATGAACAGATTCTTGCCCTTGACCATGTTAACCATGAAACTGGGCAGCTTCATGCCCCCCATATGTCCAGTGCCCGCCTTTCTCCCCACAGGAACCGCAAGCATATCTACCGCAGCATCAGCATCAGCCTAAGAACTCCAACTTTAACGTAGGGAAATTTACCTTTCTCTTCCCTCTTATACTTCACCGGCTGTGCGCCCTTCAAAATAGCCGCGATATTCTTCGCCACATGCACAGACTGCTTTTCAGTATTCACGTACTGCGGCCGCTGCACATCTGCAACATCGCCCACAGCCCAGACGTCAGCCGTGTCCTTGACTCTCAGAAACTCATCGACCTTGACGAACCCCGCCGTGTTGACGAGGCTGTGGGGCAGGTACGAGGAGTTCGGCACGAGGCCGAGCGCCGGGAGGTACAGATCGGTGGTGATCTTCTCGCCGCTGGACAGCGTGAGTTCTGTGCGGCCGTCCGGCATCTTGGCATCGCCTGTCACCTTGCTCGATGTCTTGATGGTGACTTTTAGGTTTTGCAGTTGCTTGGTGGCTGTTTTGGTGACGCCTGCTGGGGTGCCTTCGAGGATATGCGGGCCGCTTGCGATCTGAGCCTCGAGTTAGTTTTGTATTTGGGTGTAAGTGTATCCACACACCAGCGTTACGTTCTTCTGCCCTTTATACTCGAAGGCGATTTCTCCGGCAAGCTCAACGCCCGTTGAACCAGCACCGGCAATGTGGATATCCTTCGCCTGCTTGACTCTCTGCTGGAAGACATGGATCGCATCTTTCGTCGCTTCTGTGGACCCGCGGCCCTTGAGAGGCACGTCTCCTTTCGTGCTCGATCCCGTGGCCAGGATGAGGATGTCGTAGTCTAGCACTTTCTGTCCTGTAGCACCGGCAACGGTGACCTTCTTGGTCTCTGCATCTAAGCGTTCGGCTGAGCCGAGGACGAACTCAAATCTGTCTGCGGGGTACGGCTTGAAGCCGGGGGCTATGGATTGGAAGATCTTGTCATCTGAGATTTGGCCGGGTACCAGAGCTCTTGGACCTGCGATATTCCAGTAGTGGTGGGTGTTTGGTGACACAAGGATGATTTTAACTGGGGTAGTCTTGGCCTGCTTGAGAATCCTATGTGCTGTGCTGATACCTCCATAGGAACCTCCAAGAATGACAACGGTCTTCATTGTAGATGGTGAAATAGGTGACGGCACGGAATAGTGAGGCTTTCAGGTGGAAGGCTTGAGAGGGCGAGGAGGGCGAAGAGGGCGAAGAATATGATGGGAAATATAACTTACAACAAGTTGGGCAGAGGAGAGTATATAAAGCATATTGGGAAGGATTTGAGATGACCCCGACAGGTAAAATTACAAATCTAGGCCCAAATTTACAAAGGCAACACTGTCGCATTTCTAATAGAACGTTTTGAGGCAAGGCTGAAACTTTCAGTTTACGGTCCACGCTTGATAGGCCGAGGTGCATCGCAAAGCAACTGTTCGCGAAGGATTTCCCGACTTGTAATTTATTAGATGATCTATTTCAAGATTGAGGTTGGTGGATATCCTCCATGGGGTTGCCGCAGTGTTTCGGCCACTCACAGGCCTGAGCGCAGTGCTAAAGCCGCAGATCTGACCAATGATGTTGCAAACCGCATCGCAGAGTAGCGCCATTGAGATACCCGCGAGGATTTAATGTCAATCTGGGCTTTCGGAATTCCGTTCAGATGATTGGACCGATGGGGAGTTCAGATCCAAAGTAAGACCAGAAATAAAGCGCTTTGAATGTTTGGATTTGTAACAAAGGAAAGTGCACAAGCTTCCTTGAAGCAACACAAGCCTCAGCGCCTTACACCAAAACAACGATTTTACCTCCAGCTTCGTTTTGCTCCATACATTTATGAGCTTCCACAATTTCGTCAATCTTGAATGTCTTCCCCATCTGAACATGCAGCTTCCCGGCCGCAACCTGCTGGCATAGCTCCTCTAGAGGCGTCGCCATGAAGTCTCCTGCATCACCAGCATATGTTGCAAAGTAGACCGACTTGGGAATCGCTCGTATGGGATGAAAGTTGGGCAACGTCCATGAGTTCCCGACTATCCCAGCCATGCACACAATACCGTTTTCTCTAGCACATTGCAGCGAGTCTTCGAGTGTGGTTGTGCCAACCAACTCAAAAATCTTGTCGAACTTTTCTCCTTTCTTGACCTTTTCGGCAATATGTCCATCATCAATGAACACCTCATCAGCACCATTCGCCACCAACATGTTCTTCCTATCAGCTCGCCTCGTTGTAGAAGCAACAAATGCACCATGATTTTTGGCGATAGCAGCAGCAGCAAGCCCGACAGAACTGGTGCCTCCACGAATCAGAAGGTGGTCTCCTTTCTTCAGCTTTAATGAGCGGAAAAGAGCCCCCCATGCAGTTTGAAGCATCTCCGGAATAGCTCCCAATGTCTCCCATTCGAGTTTCGTTTTGATGGCTTGAACTTGAGTGGCCAGTACACAGGTATATTCGGCATAGGAGCCGTCAAATGCTATGCCCATTCCACCCAGCGAAGTCGCTACGATATCACCTTTGTTGAACTCCCCACCAGGTGCATCCTCCACAATGCCGGTCCCTTCAATGCCGAGAATGCGAGGAAAAGTGGCATGGTTCATGGAATTTCCAGATCGAGTAAAGAATTCTGAGCGGTTCAGACCGAACGCTTTGATGCGGATGAGGACTTGGCCTGGTTGCGGTACTGGAACTGGCCGAATTCCCAGCTTCAGAACCTCTGCGTTCCCCGGCTCATACATGACTACTGCTTTCATAGTCTTCGGCATTTTGCGAAGTAATGGAGATTAAGATTTTCAACAATCTTCGCAGAAGTCAAAAGAAGGCCCTCAAGGATTGGATTAAGTGACCCAGAAACGACGAGCCCCGATCTTTATGGCACCGGGACTTCCACTGAAATGGTTAATTCTTTGAACAATTTCAAAGCAATAATTGGTAAGGCTTGCAGATTAGGCTTCCAAAGAGCCAATGGGCTTCGCAGGATTTGTCGGTTCAGACCTCCAAGTGGCACAATTCCGCCAATTCCGCCCTGTATACAGGGTGTTGTACAGTTTGCGCTTTTCCATTGGAGATCCAGGATATGACAAAGGCAAGACCTGGTACCTATTAGCCGAATAACTTCTTAGATATGATCTGTATGCCAGAAAACCCTTTCACATACTAAAATAGAACTATGCCGGGCTGCTAGAGTTCACAAAAGCCCTTCAAAAGCACATATTGTGAAAATTTGCAGTTTGGGTGATAACACTTTGTCTCGCATGGTTTGGAACTCGCTCAAACGCGGCACAACTCAGATAAGTAGCAGACTCGAACCCGACAACTGAATGTTGGTCTCCCATTCCCATCCAGTCTCTCTCATACGCCAAATTTCTTCTAGGAGGGGCAGGAATTTCGCACGGTGTTCCAAAGACGGATCCAGAAGTGGCGGAGAAGAGAAGACGTGTCTAAACAACGCCTCATCTTCACTTCTTGCAGCGCTCCCAATGATGTACAGTGGACATACTAAAGCGTGCGTTAGGTCTGCAGGAATATGTCTTCGAATGAGCGTAATAGCCTCGGAGACCATTGACTTAAGAGTTTCCGAATCCGACTGGTAGCCAAAGACAACCAAATGCAGATATATGGTTGCCGAGAGAGCAAATAGGTGTGTAGTGAATTGTTGTGGGGTAATAAAGGCGTTGCATGCACTCGCAAGTTCCGGATCGGAGACGCTCAAAAGCGATAGACTGCTGCTTGCAAGTCCGATTTGGAGTTCCCTCCTGATATCTTCGCATCTGTTCTCAAATTCTTCGCAAACTACATGGCCGTGCCGAAGTGCTTCTGTCTTGAACTCATAAAGTCCGGAAATTCGCCCGATTTGAAGCATTACCCAGTTCTTACATCCCATTACGTTTTCCAGTCTGATTCCTGAGCTGGAAGAAATCTCTTCGGGCATAAAGTGGATGACACGAGGCAGTTTTCCTGTAGTGATAGTAGATACGATATCTAGCCACGCGAGCACGGCTGATAAAAATCTAAATATCACTACGTCTTCTGATCTTGGCTTTTCGTGTCCATCTCTCCCAATGTCGGAAGGTGAATGGAGAGCTTTCCTTTGAAGAACGGGAAGTCAGCTTCGTTTACTCTTTAGGACTTCTCAGCAAATTTTCGGGAGCTGTGAGACATTCTTGAAGCATGTGCTCCAAGAGCATGACTGTAAAGCCCAGAAACACGCCGAAATAGGAGATGACATGGAGTCTCCGTTGTTCTTACAAACCAAGTGTGGCCATATGAGACTTATAAGGGCCGCTGAATAGAGTCGTGGCTGCACGAAGATGAAACCGCCAAGCGTCACCATGGCCAGCAAAAAGCTTTAATCATATTAACATTGTTACTAAGAAATACCAAAGAAGTTACTTACTTCAAAGAAAATAAGTTGGACTGACGAAGCCATCGTGCCCAAGCAGTTTGTAGGGCACGATTTTATGTCTGTGATTAATTCGCCAATGTTCTTCATGGCTAATTGAAGTTCCTTCAAGCAGATTGCAAGGTGCTCTTGCTGCTCACCCACACGATATGGACAACGATTCTCAGCTAAAAATTTCGCACTCCTATGGTAAGCACTGAGCGCAAGTGAGGCATGATACAGTGGCTTTGTCTTCAATAGAAGAGATAGCAGCCAGCCTCTCCCTCCTTCGTGTACTCCCGGTTTGTAGAAGGGATATTGTAGACAGAAAACGTTGTCCAAAAAGTGCATCAATAAAATGGACTCATTGCTTGAGACTGTAAGCATTGACGAGGGATGATGCGGGGTGCTCTGAACCTCGGACAATGTATCCTATCTCAAATCAATATTTATAGCTACTGTTAAATGACTTCGTCTTACAACTGCGGGATTTAATGGGGTATCTGCAGGCCCTGGATTTGCTGGAGAATTATTCTGCCCAGTTGGAGGATCGGATTCGAGGATTGAGTCAGGACTGGACGAAGAAGTACCATCTAGTGATTTAGGGGCTATGTTGACCACCTGTGATCCGGACTTCTTGCCATAGCGGTTTTGAAGTTGGTTTATTGATGCTCCAAGACGACCTTTCCGCCTTGAGGTGTGCTTGACAACCTGTTTGATACTGTGCGCCATGGCTTTCTCTTTCTCTCCATTGTCCATCCAGTCGGGTTTGGATCCATAGCCATAGCATGTAATGGTCAAAGCTTCACAAGTCGAGCAGAAGGGATGCTTTTCGTCGCATTTCTTTTTTCTTATACGGCACGTCCAGCAGCCTGCCTTGCTTCGAAGTGGGCCGGACATGGCGACTGATGGCTGACGATTAGTATAAGAAATAGAACAACTTGAAAATGTTCTGCTAGCGATTTGTTAAGAAATCCTGTTGAGGTGGCAGATATGAGGTAGAGTAGAAGTAGATTAAGGCCAAATTAAGCTAACCACCGAAGTGAAGCCGGTCCTGGATTTGTAAACATCAGCCAGACTTGAAATCACCATGAAACATAACTTAAAACTCTTCCTTTCAACTACTATTCTGAAAATAGGGACTTTTACACCAAATTTGAAGGATGTCTCTCTCCATTCTAAGAACACAGGTCACGTGACATTACACAAATACAAGACAAGGTACAAACCTTGGAAGGAACCTGTCGTCATGGGACCCCGAGCTCCGTTGGTGAACCCCGTTAGATTATGCTCCTTCCCATGAAGTCGGAGTACCAAATAGAAAAGTCCTCTGTCACCTCTGTATAGGATCTTCTTTCGCTTTTGATGTCATCTTCTCGCTCCCTGAGTAACGCTTGAAATCATTCCCCAACACCCAGAAAATCAATACAATGGCGCTCCAGACAGAAAACCTCATTCCAGAGAATTCCTCTCCAGGGCCAGATAACAAGGGCACTTTCAATCTCCTTGCTGTCTCTCCTACTGACATCGTAAGGATAACTAGCTCTTTGATTTTACCCTTACCCCTCCTTTTCTGTTATGTTTCGTCTCATGTGCTCGTAACTCCTATAGTGCTGTATGGTCTTCTCTACAAAAAGCCCGATACTCCTGATGCTGGATAGACAAGAGCGGCATTTATTATGTTTGAATTTTAATGTCCCACGCCGCCTGGCACATTATAAGGGTGCCTCTTTTTCCTATCCACCGCGAGAGTAGCGACTTTCGTGGAGAAGGCCGCAAAACACTATAGGAGTTAACTCCTCATATAAATTTCCTAAACTGGAAACATAGGCTCCTTCACTTCCGAAACCGTCATGAGTAGGAAACAACTAACTCCTCCGTGATCTAGTGGCGCAAACCTCCAAATATCGACAATTTCAATGCGCCCATCATCTACCACTCGATCCCCATCTCCTCCTTCAAATCCGCCCATGTGACGGCAAAAGGCGAATGGATGACGCTCTACGACCAAGGCGGCCTCTTCCTCGTGCTGCCGCCCAAGAAAGGAAGTGAGCAAAAGCGCTGGATCAAGTCTGGCGTCGAGTTCTACCAAGGCAAGCCGATGATGAGCGTCGTGGCTGCGGACGAGTGGGCCGATTGGAGCTTGTTGTCACTGGCTACGAGGGGGGAGGAGAGGAATGGGAGCGTGACGGTGGAGTTTGAGAGGGAGCAAGAAGAGGATGGGAGTTGGGGGAGTGTGTTGAGGGTTTTGCTTGTGGGCAGGTTTGGGGTCAAGACGCCGATTCGGGAGATCAGTTGGGCCTTTTGGGATGTCGATGAAAGTGAGGAGTTATGGGTTGGAATGTATGCTGCTAAGCCGATTAGTGATGCGAGGGACAGTTTGGCTGTTCAGTTTGAGGATTTCGTGGTCGAGGCGAGGACGGATTGAGGATTGGTATTGATGTGAACTTATGAGAGACGAATATATGAAATATCCGACTGAATGAAATGAAGATGACATCATTTCTGAGTCCTTTTTAAACTTCTACCTACCTACTTAATGTAGTGAGAACTTAGAAGGATATCAAAGCCTCAAGAACCTCTGGCTTCGGGTCAGATTTCCTATTCGAGCCAGACTCAGCCTACATACTACTTCGCACTGCATCCCCAATTCAAATACCAACTCAAATACCAAATAAATGTGCCTCAAATAATTCAAATATTGGCAGGCTGAGTCCAAATAGAAGTATCTTCAATTGATATATAATTCCTTATCTGCCTCTTCTTGATAGTTTCATTATTTCCACATCCACATCCGGCTCCATCAATTCGCCACCTCACTTTGAACACGTCTTACTCAGCCCAAAACTCAAACGCGTCACCTCGTCCAACTTCATAGAATTCCTCTTTTGCTTATTATTCAAAGGCCTTTCTGTCCCAAGAAATCCCTCCCATCAAAGAAACAATGGTTCTCTTCCTCCTCGTCGGTGCCGCAGCAGTCGCAGGTGAACGCGCCTACCGCCACAAGAAATCCAAAAAAGCCAAGAAGCTCGCCAGCGCCCAACAGTCACAGCAATCTGAGCCCACTGGGCCTATCCTCACCACCTCTCGCTCTGCTGAAGTTGCACAGGAGGAGGATTTATATGAGGATTTGCCACCGTATCAGAAGGATCAGGGACAAGTGCATCTGGGAGGAGAGGTGGAGGTGGAGATGCAGCCGCCGGTGTATGAGAGGACGGTGTCGAGCGATACGATTCCAATTCCGGAGCGGTCGCCGTTAAGGGAGAAGGTGGCAATGTGAGGGGTTTGGGGATAGTGGCAAGGATGGAGGTGCTCGGTGTTTTGGGGCTTGGGGGAGTTTTCTGGAGGCGTAGATAGATTGCCACAGTGCGGTCATGAATGAATGATTATCTTAATCTTCACTATGGATACCTAAAATTGCGTGGGAAATTTTGTTTTCTGTCACTTACCAAGATTTAGATCTATTGGGGACTCCCCAACCCCTAATGATATTGCGATATCTCTACTCAGAGCGGACAGTAGTAACTCATCCAAACTTCAGAAGCATGTGACCTCGCGGCTTCAAACTGTCCAGGTACTCCAATTTCCATCACACCAGATCCTCAGAAAGCTACCCGACCCTCAGATCAAGAAACACCAGCTACGAGCGCCGAGCCTCTTTCGTTGCACAACCGGACTCCAAAAACAATGATGGACATGCCGCTGGTATGTTGAGATTTGATCTGCAGATGACCGCGTTGCTTGGCGGAGACAGCAATGAAATGGGCTCCTGGGTATTGGCACATCTTGATCATCGTATACGTATACGTATACGTACGAAGCCAAAATACTTGTAGGAGACAAGTGAGACGTATTCAAACAGCTTGGTATTGGCATAACTCTTGGCCATAACCAGAACTAAGTCCAATATAGCTTGACGTTGTGAGATCTTTCCCGAGACCGAGTAACGAGCCAAGCCAGGTGGTCAGCCTTGTGCTGCAAGGCTATTTTGTAGCTGACTCACGTTGAACAAGGCGGGCGGGCAAGACTTCATTGCGAATAATACACTTTCTGATGAAACATTCTGCAGATGCTGTCACGAAGTTAAGTTGGCTGAAATAGGAAGTATAAGTAGCACTAAGCACAGAATGGTTCAAGTGCTTATCTCAAACCCCGGAGTCCGCGCGGTTTGTATTGATTATTATCGTCCTGGGGGAATTATTCTAGTCTCGAGAATAAAGGATGAGAAGGGGAGCCTATGAAAGTGCCCACAGTATGCACGCCTTGTGTCAAGTGGACGCCAACAAATGGGCGAGGCTGCATATGCATTCAGCCTGACTCAACCGTATTTGATGAGACTGGACTTCTGTCGCAATCCGGAAGCTCTGCTCTTCAGGCTGGGTGACAGCACTTCATCAGTCAGAAGATATTAAAGGGGGCTTCGCACTCTCTCTTGGCATGCATCTGTCTCTCTCAGATGTGCACACGGCGCTGCCCAGCAATCGCTGCTTCACAAAAGAGAAACAAACTCATCCCTTGCCAAGAAGTCACCGAAGGAGGACGTCATCGTTACGGACGGACACGATCATCGCTACTCATCTTGGGCTCTGGCACTCTGCATATCGAACAATACAGTAGCGATAAATACAGCCGTGGGCGACGCAATAATACATAAAGAAGTGGAGGTTCCGTGCCTAGGTACCTTAGATAGGGCTCTAGTTACCTACCATTGGCCCCGCCCGGAACCCGCTTTCTCGCCGTCAGTCACCACCAAGCAAGCGCAAGCAAGGCAAGCATCAAAAATAGGAAAAAATCTCCATCCAAGCCGCCCGTCACACCCAGAATTCTTTCAAAACCCTTTCACACAGCAAAATTTGCAGAACTTGCTATTTGGAAATTAATTTACCTACCGCCGTCGCCACTACTTGCGCTTTTACTCAAACTCTTCATCTCACCATCCTGACCTGACCTGCCTGACCTGATTTGTTGAGAACCAAGAGCAAGATCACCTGGTGCAATACACTGCAAACGGTGGGGTGGCGCGGCGCGTCCTTCCCCCTGCCAAGCACCTGCATCAAAATCCCCAACTTTAAAATCATACCCAGCAATCATCCGCCCAAAACGCATCTCACAGCTTGCTCCATGCCTCTGCTTTCTGCTGTGGACTGCGACGAGCTCCTGCCGTGTGAGTTACAATTGCCACAGAGCTCCACTCAAGAAAGAAAATATCCACCAGCACAGTTGCTAATTCCATCCCAGCCCCGAGACGCCCGAGTCAGAGTCAGATCCCCAAAAATAGTGGGAATGGAAAATATTCAGACCTAGCCCGGGCCGCCACTATGATGAACGCACCTCTACAATCTACGATTACTGCTGTTCCCGATATAAACGATATCCCAAATTCATTCCCAAAAGTTCTCGACGCGACCCATCTTGCCCCTCCACCTCCAACTCCAGTTTCAGGCTTTACCTCGCACACAATGGGCAGCAGCGGCCCCCAGAATGGCCACTTTCACTGTCTGAGTGACACCCCACTTGCGAGCGCTCCCACAACGGCTCCCACAACGGCTCCCGCAACGGCTCCAGGTTCCCCAAGACTGTACGTATAGTTCCATTCAATAACAGTCGATGAGACTGTCGTGTTCACAAACCAATTCAAGTTCCTCCTACTGAACTATCAAAGAAATGTCTCTAACATCTAACAGCTACCCAATTAGGCAAAATTCCGGATCTGCTACTCCTCGGGTTCGTCCTCCAGCCACGACCCTCAATATCCCAGGCATGACCAGATCCCGCGTCTCGCCTGATGGAAAAATATCCAAAAGAGATGTAGGGGCAAAGCTGGTAGTGATCATGGTTGGGTTGCCGGCTCGAGGAAAGTCCTATATCACGAAGAAAATCCAAAGATACCTTTCCTGGCAACAGCACGAGACTCGCATATTTAATGTAGGGAATCGGAGACGTATTGCAGCCAGCGCATCAAATGGATCTATAGAGACACCTCCCCCTTCTGTCCCAGGTTCTCCGCGAAGGAATGGGAGACAAACATCTATAGCCAGCACAATGGACGCGCCTACTCAAGCCGCTCATATTCTATTGAATGGTTATGACCCAGTTGAACAAGAGCACAATGAGTTGACAAAGCTTCCAAGCGCCGAGGTTATGGACCAGTCCGCAAACTTCTTTGATCCCAAGAACCAGAAAGCCTCTCAGTTACGAGAGCAGGTTGCTCTATCAACTTTAGACGAGCTTCTCGATTTTCTCCTGACCGGGGACGGTTCTGTGGGCATTCTCGACGCCACGAACAGTACAATCGAGCGCCGTCAAACTCTCTTCAACCATGTCAAGGCGCGGGAACCTAAGCTAGGGGTAATATTTATTGAAAGTGTATGTCAAGATGAGAAGGTACGCATTGCCACCCCTGTATCGCTGATTCGCGCTAATATCTCATAGCTCCTAGAAACCAATATGCGTTTGAAGCTCCGGGGTCCAGACTACAAGGATAAGGACCCAGAGTCTGCTTTGTCTGATTTTAAGAAGCGTGTTCAAGCCTATGAGAGCGCCTACGTCCCACTCGGAGCATATGAGGAAGAACATAATATGCAATACATCAAAATGATTGATGTTGGAAGAAAAGCCGTTCACTTCCAGCTGCAGGGCTTTCTTACCAGTGGAATTGCCTCTTATCTATCAACCTTTAATCTCTCACCGAGACAAATCTGGATTACGCGACATGGAACTTCAGAGGATAATGTCCTGGGAAGACTAGGGGGTGATTCAAACCTCACGGAGGAAGGTCGTAACCAAGGGACCGTGCTTTACAACTTCATTACCCATAAGCGAGCTGAATGGGAGGCGGACCAGGAAAGTCGAGCTCGGGCCGCTACCCTATTTCCACCCAAACCAGGCGATCGCACACCACCATATCCCGAACTACTGGGAGATCTGGACTCAAAAAACTTCTGTGTTTGGACCTCGATGTTACAGCGAAGTATTCAGACCGCTGAAGCCTTCCAGGATGATGAGAACTACGACGTAAAGAACTGGGAGATGCTTAACGAAATTCACGCGGGCAACTTCGAAGGATTGACCTATCAGGAAATACTCGAGTACCATCGTGAAGAGTACGCCCAACGAGATCGTGATAAGCTACAATACGTCTACCCCGGTGTTGGTGGAGAAGGCTATCTTCAGGTCATCAGTCGTGTCAGAGACATCGTGCGCGAACTGGAAAGAATCAAGGACCACGTTCTGATCATTGGACATCGCTCCGTCTGCCGTGTTTTGATGGCCTATTTCATGGATCTAACTCGGAATGATATTGCGGATCTAGACGTTCCTATTGGACAGCTCGTCTCCATCGAGCCAAAACCATATGGTATCGAGGTCCATGCCTACCAGTATAACGAGAAAGAATTCTGGTTTGACGAGATTCCCAACTTCAAGCCCCAAAAAGAGACGGCCAAGGGAAATTAGCCTTGATACGTTCTAATACCAAATCTTGAAATTTCTTCCTCGACGGTAACGCCGCGGACATCGAAATACCTAGGGTGCACTCCAAGCCCTAACTCTCCACTTACCACGATAATGTAACAAAGAACCTTTCCTCTCACATCTAGCTTTCTCTTCTGTTTCTATCATGCATAACAACACCGGGCGAATTGCATGCCATGAGAGCCATACTTTTGCTTAATAGCGGTACACCGATACAACCTAATGCACCGACTTCGATCCTATATTCGAATCAGTCATCTCTCGGCGGGGTAGGCCTTGCCTATCGATCACTGGACTTTTTCAGACGTCGTCTGAAGGTGGTGTTGGATATTTTCATCCTTAGATCACGGCGGAGGCAATGTAGTTTTACGGGGACGGACAAGACTCTCGTAGGCTGGTACCCATTTTCTTCTCGTTGTATTATATTTCAAGGCCAACTGTTTTTTGGGTCCTGCATAGCGAGCAATGGCTGGCGTTCGGGCGTATACTTTACTTATTTCAGAATGGGGCTGGCATGGAAAGGCACATTATAGGGGCATGCTGGGTTTGCTTAGATTTATACCCGGTAGTTGCTTGCCATTATACAAAGCGTCTGATAGATAGACATTGACAACTGGGACACTCAGATTGTACAGTACATTAGACGGCACCGTGCCAGGTTGCAATAAATAATTAGAGAAGAAAGGTGTACCATTCTTTTGTGAGACCTTTGTTTGACCCTCTGGCTTTCGAAGACCTTGCTATTCATTGAATGAGTACATAATGTCACAACTTAAACTCCAACCCTAGCCATTGTCTCACAGCAAACGAAAGATTCGAGGTCATTGATGATTTACCAATTTTTCAATTATTAACCGCTCGATAAATAAGTTCATGCAACCGCAGCTTCCGAAACAAAGTTTAGTGTTGTTCTTTGTTCCTGCAGTGTAAACGGGACGGGGTTTCAGGGTCACCTTCAAGTCGGCTCAG
>QGML01000242.1:0-22048 GCA_007825375.1 Lachnellula willkommii | reverse complement strand
GTGGTTTGCGAGGAGGGGGAGTGGAGGAGATATAGAGGGAGAATTGAAGGACGATGTGGTTTAATCGGGTGTTTTTCACGGCTATATTTACCATATATCTATTATTGGCTTGGAGATATTAAACCAAATAATATTCCATATATCAACTACTCGGAGACTCGGGAAGACTTGTCTGAAGTACCTAGGTAGCGATGTCGTTAGTCCAAATTGTTAATCTGCGCTAGGGCCACGCGGACTTGACCCCCCTTTCTGTTTTCCCGCCTTTAGCGAGATCTTGTGGATGAGATGAGATAGATGATAAGATTGTACAGTAGTAATCGCGTATCTGTTGATAACCTTATTCAGAAGCTTGTTTTCCCAATCGGGGTTCTGCAGACCGTTTCGTATGCCCCGGTTTGCTCGTGAATCTGGGGAATTCATGGATCTTGGTGCATTCACGAGTACGGGAAACAGGTAGCTACCGGTACAGTGATTCTCGAGTGACTGGGCGATTTATGAGTACACTAGATTATATGTGAAGGGCAATTGGATTTTGAATCTTAGTTTAGATTCACGAGTAAGCTATCTATATTCATGAATGAACTGGACAATTCATGAATCCCCTAGAATCACGAGCAAACTAGAACACACGTGTACTCCTTACCTAGGTACGGAGGTACAGCGGTGAAGTATTATTCCCCAAAAAACAGGGGTTTTAGGGCGTCCCTTAAACCTGTTAGGGTAGTGCTTCTAGGGGCTTCCGCGTAAGCCCTAAGCCTATTTAGGTAGTGAGTAAATACGCTCTGCGCGCGTCTCTCTCTCTCTCTACTGCTTTTCATCTGTATTGCTTTAATTACTCTATTATCCTCAAAATGGCTACAAATACTCCTTCACAAGAGCCTTTAGGGCCTCTTCCTCACCCTCTAATTCGTCGAAATAAGGCTCCCGAGCTTACTAGGGATCAAAGACGCGACTGCATCCTTCTCTCGAATATTGGATGGACCTACCACTAAATCTATAAGTAATTTGGGTATACGCATCGCCAAATCCAGACAGCTTGCTCTATAGAGAAGGCAACCCCTAAAAAGCGCTCTGGACGGCCTCCTCTCCTTATATAAGCTCAGGTAGAGGAGCTAGTTACCTTCGTATGCGCGTTTGCAGAGAACCGCCGCATGTCCTTCTAAAAGCTCGCAGAAGTTATGGATTAGGGGGTTAAAAAGGATGCTATTCGCACTGCCCTCTTAAGAGAGGGGTTCCACCGGCGCCTAGCAATGCGAAAGCCTCCAATCTCTGCGAAGAACCAGGAACTATAGTATAATTGGGCCCTCGAGCATGTTAATTGGACTATGGAGCAGTGGTATCAAATCCTATGGACCGATAAGACTTAGATTACAGGAGGAAGGCATACGCGCACTTGGGTAACTAGGCGCGTAGGTAAAAACCCCCCTATTCCCCCTATTTATAGAGAGAAAGACTAACTAGGTAACTAGGTGAAGAATGGGACCCTACTTGTATGGTCGAAAAACACTAGAGAAAGAAAGGATAGATATTTTAGGGCTGCTTCCACGGGCATACACAAGGACCAGGCATTTTTTGGGAGAAAGATTAGGGGTCTATAGATAAGGACTCTTATGCTGCCCATATAGTTCCTATTATCCATGGATATATAGAGTTATATAGGAGACAAGGCATATACTTGGTTCACCAGGTTCTTATGCAGGATAGCGCTCTAGGGCATGCAGCTGCAGATATGCAGGAGGAGCTAAGGGAGAGGGGGATAATAGTGATCTTTTGGCCTCCTTTTTCACCTGATCTAAACCCAATTAAGCGGGTATAGCATATAATAAAGAACTACCTATAGGATAACTACCCTGAGAATATATCATATGACCGGCTAAGGGTAGCAGTGAAAGACGCATGGGAGAAAGTAGGAGAATTCGAGTTTAAGGCTCTAATAGAGAGCATGCCTGCAAGGTGTTAAGCTATTATTAACGCAAAAGGCCTCTTTACTAAATATTAAAGAGTATATCTTCAAAAATGCGACCCTGCCATAGCTGTGAAGCCCCTAAAATCACTGCCTGAATAGGCTTAGAGCCCCTATAGACCCCCTGTAGCTCCCCCTAGAAGCACTGCCCCAACAGGTTTAAGGGACGCCCTAAAACCCCTGTTTTTTGGGAATACTAACAATACTTCACCGCTGTACCTCCGTATGAACATACTACATCGGCCCCACTGCATCAACCGAGGTATTAAAATAGTTCGCTTACAGTAATGTTCGCACAGACCAAGTAGGAAAAGGGGAAGGGGCCAAAAGAAGATGTGAAACGAAACAACATGCAAGTAACGCTACCTGCAGCCAATCAATACCTTCCCCAGCTTTTCACATAAGTTACCCCCGTTGATATCTCTAGTTTGATTGGGGGTTTGTCAATAATTAGCCGACAACAGCTGCAGGTGTTCTAATCTTTCTAAGAAGGAGCAAATACTTAATCTTCCAGATCCGATCTTATACAAAATGCAGCCTTAAATATTGCGTCGTACTTCCAGCCCTTTTGCCCTGACGCGTTCATTTCTCCATTTTTCCTTCATTCATTCTTTCGTTCTTTGATTCCTGTCGGCCACCAAAGATCTATATTACGTTGATGATTATATACTCCTTCAATCTCCAACGAAGATTGTCCGTCCTTATATCCTCTTCAACATGAGGCTATCCTCATTATTCATCCTCCTCGCTTCTTCTGTCCTGGCTAGCCCATTCTCTCACAAACATCCCGCTCACAAACGATACGACAATGACCACAACGGAATCCCAGATTGGTGCTACACAAACGGAGACATCGTCTCCTGCCTCTTATCCGAATCCAGCTATGCCTGGACAACCTTCACAGCCAGCACGTCTGCGCAAGCCGTCTCAACTCCTGCTTCCACTGCTGTTTCCGTCACAACTTCAGCAGCAGCTACATCCTCCTTCGCATCCGCAGCCTCGTACCCGACAGGTACCCTCCCAGATCCTAACACCTGGAACGCGGACAATGGCACCAAATGGCATGTCTCAACCGTAGGCTCTATCTATAGCAGTACGGTTCCGAGCATGGGTTGGGATAATGGCCGCACCTCTGTCCTTGGCAACAAGCCGTTTTGGATCTTCGGCGACGTGCTCTCTCATACAGGTTTGCAAAATGGCCTCTCAACAGGTCCTTCCTGTAAGTTGCACTATGCTCCTTGTTGTGTTGTGTACTTGCATTGCTTAGCAGAAATGTCTGCTTTCATGTGATGTACAGCTCAAACCTTTCTCCCAAGCAAGATAGCTTCCATTTCATCTTCTTCTCCGTCCCTTCCTACTTCTCTTTCCACTTACTGACACAACGCCCCGGCCCAGTTTACGGCACCCCAGACAATATTCTCCGCGTGGACATGGGAAACATAACCAACGTTACAGACATCCTCCTAGCTCCCCCCGCGCCCTCCGACCCCGTCCCCGAAGAACCCTTTCCCTTCTGGGGCCTCAGCACCGGCAATGTAGCCGAAATCTCCCCAGGAATCGGCATCGGCTTCGTCTGGGAGATATGGCGCAACACCTCCGGCGTAGGCCCGGACCGAGGATTGGGCATCTACCGTGCGAGGCTCGGCCCCGACCGCCCAATCGGAAACCGCACCGGGGGTCTGGTCGCGGTCCCGATGCCCTGCCCGTGGGCATCATGACCATAATGAACGCCGAGGGATACATCTACACCTATACCGACAAAGTCGGTTCTGGGATTGTCGTCGGCCGCGCTCTTGTTGAGAATGCGTTTGAGATAGATGCGTATGAATTCCTCGCCCTGAATGGGAGTTGGGTGCAAGGGATTCCGAGCTATGCGGACGCCAAGTTGAACTATGGACTTCTGGGAGAGGGAGATGGGGGCGTGGTGACGATTAGCTATGGGCAGGGGAGTGTCATGTGGAGTAATTATTTCGAGCAGTATTTGCTTTTCACGGGCTCGTGGGGGAGTTCGATGCTGTTTTATGCGAGTCAGACGCCGTATGGACCTTTTGAGGGACCGGTAAGTACCTAACCTTCTCCCTTCCTCCCATACTCACAACCTCCCTTTCCATGTTTAAGAAAAGCGTTTGCTAACATTTGACGCGCAGTATTATATCGAAACAGTCCTAGGCTACGGCGTAAACGTCCACCCCTTCTGGAGCCCGGGCGGAAGCCACAAGACCTTGTACGTGAGTAGTGGGTGGGACAACGTAATCCATATGTATAAATTAGACTTCGATTGCTAGGACAGCGGGGAATACACAACCGGCGCGGGTTGCTTCTTATAGTATATATAAATTAAAGCTAAAACTTAGTATCAAGAATAGATAAATCACCCCTATCATGAATCTCTGCTAAGTGCTTTGTGGTCCTTGCTCTGTGTATCATTTCAAAGTTCCCAATTATAGTATGAGATGCAAGTTCTTAGTTTCTCGCGCACATTATTTTAAACTTGCCGCAAAAGCCCCTCACTGCGCTCGCGGCTCGCCGGATACTGTACTTCCCGGAAGGTATAAAATACGTTCGTAGTATAAGAGTGAACAATTACCCAAGTCTTTTCTCGGTATCCAAATAACAGCCTATACCTACCTACCTAGTATGTAATAGTCGGTCTTCCTTCTTCCTTCTTCCTTCTCGCCTAAAGCAATCATAGCCATAGCCCAACCTCGGCAGTCTGCTCTTGCGATATAACACGAAATAAGCATTTCCTCCATCCAACGGGTTACGGGTGTTATTTCTCATATCGTCGGTATGGGCAGGTCGTGTGCTGCCCGTATATTATTTCATCATTGGTATCCTTAAGGCCAGGGCTATTGAGCAATACTTGTGACCTTTTTGTTGGTTGTTTTAATTGCGTTTTTGATTTTTGGAAATCTTTTACGCTTTGGGTTTGCTTTAGTTTTGGTATGTTTTGTTTGACGGTTGGGAATGAATCTCTATAGCTTTTCCTGGTCGTATAATGATTTTTTGCCTTTTTCTTTTCTGTGTGGGATGGGGTATAAGTCGATAGAGTGGTATTTAATCTAGCTGAAGTCTCAAAGCGGAAGCAGGCCGTAAGTTAGAGAGTAAGAGGGTAGTACATAGGTACAGTGAGTCCCCACGAACGCTTATTGTATCTTATATAGGTACTATGTACGTACCACAATACTCCGTAATAGGCCCGTCCGATCCGTCGCAGTGCAAGAATCATGCTGGCTTGGACGGACTACCAGCTGCTACATGTGAGTCGCACTTCTTCTTTCATCTCTCAATCTCAATCTCAATGTCTAACTCGAACTCACACAGATAAACAAATCACTCTATATCTGGGGTTTTCTTTCATTCGACTTATTTTACCAGATTCTATAGGTCTGTAAAACTAAGAAAAGGAGAGACGTTGCTCTAAGACCTTGGATTAAATACTTAGATGCTATCATTGATGTTAAGAAGCTTGAAGTATGTTTCTAGAAGCTCTTTATTTTAAGAGGCTGTACGAGTATATCGATTAAATGAATTTGGTCTAATAAGACTTTGTGTTACGGTTCTAACTACCAACTTTCGACTCAAAGCTAACTCGAGTACCAAGAAAGGAGTTGGCGTTAACTACTTCTTAGGTAGGTACACTCTTAGTTGTATTGTTTCTAATTTTCCTACTTCAGCTTTACAAATCCACCTCTAATTACCTGCCTCTTCTCACCGACAACAAATTCACCAATCCGGCGTCTTATCGCAAACCAAGGAAAACAAATCATAATCGATCTCCCAACCTCCAACCTCCAACTTATTTTCCAACCTCCCCAAACCTCCAGACACTCTACTCCACACATAAACGCCCAGCGCAAAGCCACTAACAATGGCGCGCGACTGTAAGACCCCCCGTCTCCCATTCCACTCTCCCAGTCACAATACTGATGTAACACGTGCAATACCAGCAACGGAAGCTACTAAAGCAGCACATTATTCACCAGAGCTATCTAGAGATACCGATACTTCGTTCCCGTTTGATCACCTTGACGCTAGTCTTGCGGGCCAGAAGAAGATGGCCGAGGAGTGGAAGAGCGTGCTTGCGCCAAGGAAGGAGAAGAAGAGGAAGGCGCTTGTGTTGGGCGTTGGGATTGGAGATGAGGGTGCTGGTGCTGGGGTAAAGGTGAATGGTGAGGGTGGTGTGGCTGGAGGTTCGTCGAAGAAGAAGAAGAAGAATAAGAAGCGGAAGGGGGGTTCGTTTGGGAATGGGGATGGGAATGGGGATTGGAAGGATGAGGAAGCGTTTGTCGTTGGTGGTGATAAGCGAGGGGGCGAGATGAAGATCCCGGAGTCTCAGAAGGTGTTGGGAGCTATCAACGCGAATAAGGAGAAGAAGGAGAGGAAACCCAAGGGCTTTGTTAGCATGGTGGAGGAGTCGTGGAATGGAGGTGGTGAGGTGAGGGACGATATTGGTACCCAAATCGATGGGCTGATCTCAAGTCACGCTGCACATATTCCAGCCGACCACCCTGATGAATCGACTCAAAAGGTGGATGGGGAGGTTCATCTCAGCAAAAGTCAAAGAAAAAAGGCCAGGAAGGCGCAAAGAGAGCGAGAACTACGGGAGCAGGGAGAGCTGGGGGTTAGCCAGGCAAAGGACGTCGGTGCTGAGGATTCAGTGATGGGTGTGGCTGGTGCGGACACGGAGATCAATCGTCACGTCAATACCGATAACCAGATTACAGGGGGTCATGGTCAAGATGTCGGTCCTGGAGCTCAAGGAAAGGGACGCAAGAAGCAGAAGAGGAAGCGTGAGGAGCCTTCGCTTACTGTTATTGCTGACGACTCTATCATTGGATACGGCGGAGATGTTGAGGTTGACGAGGGCGAGGCGAAGAAAAGACGCAAGAAGAGCAAGAAGGAAAAGGAGCCCACCCAAGAATCACAGTCACAAGCCAAGGAGGTGGAGAACAATGAAAGTGTACAAGTCACGTCGATCAGTTCCGCCAAGAACAAGAAGGCGCATGAAGACCAGGGAGAAAGCTTCGTTCGAGAAGGCACACCATCGCCAACCCCGAAGCGAAATGGTAAAGAACCAGCTGCTATTGTTCCGAGCACCCCTATCGCCAAGAGACTGAAGGAGTACGATCAAAATCATGTCAAAGGGGATGGCAAGAAGCAAACGCCATCGAGTGAAGCGCGGAAGATAAAGGCCGAACACTCTCAAGAATCAGCACTATTGCTTCATTCTCTTCCTAAGCAGAACGAAAAGGCCGACGTCAATAGAGAAGCTTCATCTGCCCCTACAATGCATGACAAGAGTAATAAAATCCACGGCAAAGGACACAACAATAACCTCGCTATCGCGGCACCTCTTCCCCGCACTTCATACTCCCCCTCCGAAGACGAAACCGACGACAACTCCGCAAAGAAAAACAAGGAAAAGGAAAAGACATCTGAGATCCCCACGCACCCGATGGACGCCGACGTAATCCGTCAAAAACAATGGGCTTCTCAAAAAGACGAGCTCCGCAACACGATCCTCCGCGCCAAGAACGCATCCGCAGCCAAACATGCCGCGAAAGAATCTATCGAGATGTCACAGGTTGCTGGTGCAGTGCAAGATAGTTCGGCTGACGAAGGACCACTTGCGAAGATAGCTCCCAAACCAAAGGAGTCTCCGATCCCACCACCGCCTCAACGCAAGCAGCTCATAAGCCAATCTGCGACTCACATCGCTCTCCCATCACTTGACAACAAGAGGCCATCCAAAACTCAAGTGGTGAGTCCCAAGGGGAATAATGCTCTATCAAAGGCCGCGAGCAATCTCCGCAAGGACTCACGAGGCAAAATTTCCTCAGAGATGTTCAGCGACTCGAGTCCGAACATCAAAAGCGAAAGCGGCAGCGGGCCCAGTCGCCGAGTGATCACTTCGTCGAAGCTAGTAGACTTAGCAGGGGAGAAGCTAGTCTTGGTCGAGGAGCCGAATTGGGAGACATCGGCAGGGAAAGTTCGTGCTCGTATTGGGGGAGACGACGCGGAAGGCGAAGAAAGTATGTTATAACCATCCCTCTTTCCTGTCTCACATACATACATTACGCCTACTAACGTGAGAACCACACCCAGATATTGCATTCTCCGCCTCTTACATCAAGGACCATCCCGAGGGTATCCGAGTCGGTAACACGCATTTCGCACGGGCTATTAGCATCGACTCGGGCTCGTCATACATAATCCAGATGGCGACGACGAAAAAAGCACGCAGCGAGACGAAGTTCTGCACCATTACGGGAGGGCAAGGCGCTGTGATTGCTATTGGGACGGAGGGCGAGGGCGAGGGCATGAAGAAGAGGTTCTCGATGAAGGTTGGTGGGATGTGGGTTGTTAAGCGGGGTACGAGCTGCGAGGTGCACAACGCGACGACGGATCTGGTTACGTTGAGCATTTGGTCTGTTCGGGATAATTGAGGGGCTGTTGGTATGGGGATACTTGGGCACTTGAGGGTGGGAAGACGTTAGGTGTAGAAAGAGGGTTGCGGTGCTTGCGCATGAAGATGCGGATATATGACAAGGGATTTGAGACTTCCAAGGGGTTTGTTGTGTATGAGTAGAAAGGGGGGCACCAAAAAGAAGATCCTACCAAAATAGGAGATTGTTACATACAAGAAATAACACAGAGAATAACTCCCTGGATATTTATCAGGTCAAAGCCAAGTCACAATATGCCATATCCTCCTATGCTGCTGTCTCTTCTCTTGAAAACAGTAAGGGACCAATAACTCCAACTCCGCCTCCGCCTCCGCCTCTACTAGAAGAATTTCGAAATAACCGATTTAACCCCCTAAATATACCTCGCTATTTATCTCTGATGTAAGTACAGCAGTTCCAGCGCATTATGGCCGGAGAGACTTCCGAGCCTGGCCGGTAATTGGTTACTAGAGTCTTTCCAATTTTTGATTAGTAAAAGTCATTGTTTGAAATACCTAGGTAAGGTAGAATCTATTTAAAGCATCAGAATTTATATCCTCGCTATGCCTTTTATCTACCATTCTGCAGGAATCCTGCAGCAGGATGCGTTGTGCATTGGCGTCCTATGCGCCTTTCGCCTGCAGGTGTTGGAATAGGTACTATGCATATACGACCCTGATTATCTCAGCACTTTTATAAAGTCTGCACAGCTGCGTACAGGTTAAGCTGAATACCTTGACTATCGGAAATCCTTCACTTAAAAGCAGAGGTTATGTCGACCCAGAACAGCAGCTATACATCCATCACGACCGTACTCCAACACTTAGCCAACCACACCGCCACCATCGAGGAAGTCGTAGACGCCATCTCGCTCATCTTCCTCAACAGCGTTTCTCTCGTCACATTAATCTCAGAAGTTTTCATTATCCCAACGTCAGCCTCCACATCCCCCGCTACCATATTCTCGTCTCTGCTCTTACCACCCACAACCTGTTGATCAAACTTCAACCGCGCCAAATTGTCTCTAGGATGATTCCTATGGTCCCCAAGCGATTCCCACTTATCGGTTTCACTCGCATGATGATTGCCCTCACCACGGCTACGGAACGCCCACTTCCTGCGCCAGATCCGTAGGGCTTCGAGACCAGTGTCCCTGCCGTGGTCTTGATCCTGGAAACAAGAGTGATAGGAGTGGTCGGAGGGTGGGGAGGATGTCTGTAAAAAAAGTACATGCTTAGCTCTACAATTGTCCAGATTTGAAGTTCGACTGACGCCCATGTAGCGTCCACCAAGGCCGCAGTCCTGGTGAAAATTGCGAAGCGGATGACCGAAGCAATAAGGCCACTGCCAAGGCGCTGTGTTAAAATGCTGTCGAGAGTGAAAAGCAGAGTTGAAGCGATGGAAGTTTCTTGTCACTTACATACTGCCCAGTGCAAAAGTAAACATAACTCCAACTTTCTGAACCCGAGACATTTGCAAATGCCAAATTGTGGGTATCGGGACAACCAACATAACCGAATCAGTCACGATATTAGGAACACTCCAGTACTGAAACAGAGCGTTCTGGTTCACACCATGTCCGTGGATAGAATTTGTCGCAGATGTAGGCTACCGGCCAGCATTAGAAGATGGCGGAAAGGGTTTCAGCCATATGCATCCAAGTCGCCACGAGAATGGCCACAAGGCCGTATGTGATGTTTCTCGTGATTTTGTTTGTGGATATACTCAAGTGCATCCAGAGGATCGAGAGTTTTGGGAAAGTGAAAGCTGAGACAGATAAATGAAGTATAGAGTAAATAAAGGAATTAAAATCGGGGAAGAGAAAGTGCCTAAAAGTAGGAATTATCATAGATTTTCAGCTTATATAGGGCCTTTAGTGGAGGCTCAAACGAAAATACGATCCTTGCGGTAGATTTGACCAGTGGTTTCCGCTCACTTGAGTGGGCTGCGCTGCGCCATAAACTTTAGCTCTTGTAGAACAAAATGCACGTCGGGTTAATAATATAACGCTTTAGTTCTACCCGGTGTTTCTCTTTTGACATTTCAGTTACACTCGTGAACCCTTAAAGCCCTTCGAATTCTATTACAAAGCTATTTCAAGAAAGCCCCGCAACAAGCACTTTGCTAGTTGCCATTCGTCGGACCTGCGAACATCTCACCTCTCGACAAGAACACTGAAAGTACTAATGCCAGACCACCTGATGTCATGGCCACAATGCAACCTTTACTGGGGCCTTCGACGATATATTTGGGAACAAGGTGTTGAGACCCTTCGTTGAGGCGGTGAAACGCAGTGGAACCAACACCTGACAGGATTAAACAACAGTCGCGCGGGGAATTCCACTGACAGCCTTGGTGATGCTGTTGGCCGCCTCGTTGAGAAAAACGGCATTGATAATGGCGAGCACAAAAGACGGGGCGCTGAGCTGGGCAAAAGTAACAAACCCAATCGCTTTGGGGATCATTTCTGGCTCAACCAGCGATTGGACCACGGAAAACGGCAGCTGGAGAAAACACCCGGATCCTGCACCGACGAGTATGGAATACCCGTAGATCTTCGCAGCACTCCTGGAAATCCCTATTGTAAATAAAAGTGCGTTACCGATCAAGCCTAGTGCTCCACCGACGAAGAACCAGGGTCCAGGGCATGTAGCTACCATGAAGAGTCATGATATTCCCGTTGAGCACAATAGCCACCACCATGAACACAATCAGGGGTATCAATCTAACACCAGCCCTGATGGACGAATCGTGCCTGACGAATTGGAAGTAGAGGGGTATGAAATACACCGCTACAAAAAGAAGGGACGAGGCGCACGACTCGAGAACGAAAATAATGCTCCACGTTTGCTAAGCTAAAAACGCAATGGCCAAGATGAATCCAACAACAGAGAGGACGATGATGCGGCCACTATCCCAGGGATAAATGACATCACCGAATTGAATCGCCATCAACACAGCAAGATAGCGCCGGTGAGCAGTACCGTACCAACCACGTCGACTTCGACGAAACGCTCGCGCAGCGCGCGCCCGGGCGTGGCTGGAATGACGGGAGTACAAAGATGTACACGGGAGCGTAGAGAGCAGCAACGCACACCTTGAGATAAAATCCCCACCGCCAGCCTGCCGAGCTGGGCGTGAAAGCACCGTCGATTATGGGTCCTAAGAGCATTCCGGTGCCCTACGAGAAAGGGTCTGCACCAGTATGGCCAAGTCTGGAAGTTCAAATGTCTGGAGGCTTACCCAAGTCAGGCCGGTTAGGCCGATATAGATTGAGCGTTCATGCTCTGCCGGAAATATCGATAAAAGTGTTCTACGTTAGATAAAGAGACGTAGATCAGAAATTGATGCAAAGTCTACTTACAACGCCCCAGTATACATCCCCGTTCCGCCCAAGCCGCAAATCGCACGACCGACAATGAGGCCGTTGATGTTTGGAGTGGCACCGCAGACAACAGACCCAAGTTCAAAAATCAAAACGCAGGTGATGTAGAGAAACTTGGTATTGAACTGGCCATAGACCTGACCCCCGTGCCGTGAAATCAGATATGAACGAACAACGCTTTTAAGTCTTACAAGAAACACCCACCAAAATAAAGTCGTGCTTGCAGAGAGAAGCAAGAAAGCAGCAGAGAGCCACGGCAACTTCTCGATAGAGTTGAAATCGCTGACGATAGCAGGCTGTATATCAGCAATAATAGTAGTGTCCAGCCCGAATAGAAATGTCGAGGTGAGCACGGAACTGATGACAAGGGCCCATTCAAACCATGCAATTGGCGCCCCACCCCTCTTCAGCGTGCGAAATTTCAAGTTCTTGCTTTGCCACCTACGCCTCTGCAATTCCTTCGGTTGCAATTGTGTCTTGATACTAGGAGAACCCATTTTGTGAGGAACTTTGTATCGTGCAGTTGTTTTAATTTCAGAGGTAAGCTGGAGTAAAGAAAAGTAATTACAGTGAAGGGAGCAAGGAGAAGAACCATTTTTATTAACCGGCAGGTCTGCATTTATCCTCAGCGTCGATCGCCCACTAAGCATGGCGTTATTCCTAGTCAATATATACCTATGCAATGCTGCAATTTTAAGAGGAAAAAACATACTGTTTGTGCCACTCTAAAATGAACTACCGGTAAGTCCTACATTCCCAAGTTATCCCAACCCAGCATGCTGCTTCATGATTTTTGCTAGACCGGACTCGGCACCAAGTAAAGTTCTCTTCCAGATGCGAAGCAGGGTTCATGAGATTGCTATCAGATACAATATAACGATTAAATGCGTTTGTTGGGTTGGACGGCAGTCAGCAGCCTTATTCGGCAGCCATGCGTAGGTAGCATGCAGCATACCGCATACGTCCATCGACAGCATTGAACCGCAACCAACTTTGGCTGCTAGAATTAATAGTGTGGTATAGAACGACTGGCATGAACGAAAGAATATCAGGTTACCAGAATAAGATGTGGTGGATTGTGCAAAGTACGCTACCGAGGCTGGTCTAGATTTCTACATGACGCCTTCGCCCGAAATGACTCTGCGCTTTTTCCTCTCCTTCATTAAAATGCTGTGGGTTGTTCTACTGTGGGACATGGGTACATCAGCTGACGTCTGGTAATCGGACTGCGATGTCGCCGGATTGTGTAATGTAGCGGACCCAGGGGAGAGAGGGATATTGGAGCTGAGAGGATGTTAATTGAGGTTCTCATGTTTGTAAATAGTGACAGAATAGGGGGGTTAGGCGACCACTTCTGAAGAGAATGGGGGACATACCTTTGGCTCGATAATCTTCAAGTACCGTACTTGAATCCCACTCGTGGTAAAGTAAGGGATCTCAAACTTCACACTAATCGGTCTCTTCGCGCCCTTTCCACCAACACCTCCCATACTGCCTCCAAACCCACCAGTCATCCCACCACCGTGTTCATCGTCACCCTTTACACTGGGCAATCCCAGTTCAGCTCTCATCAAGAACTCCTTGTTCCCACCAAACTGCTTAATCTTCCACACAATCGCGCTCTTCTCGGGCGCATAATGTACACTCCCAATATTCGTCCTAAATCGTGGAGAATCCGCATCTTCGGGCACAGGAACCGTAATCTCGACATTGTTGGCCGTGCTCCGTCGTTTGAATTGTGATTTCGTTTTAAGTAGGTATTCAATTCTGCTGCCTGAATGCGACTCTACAATACACTCTACCCAAATCAAAGGCTTGACTTGGGTATTTAGGCGGTACGACATCAGTTCGAATTCTCCATCTGGGGGGATGAAGGAGATGGTGCGATCGTTCTCGAATCGTGAGAGACGCACGCATTGGTGGAATTTCACGTCTTCCATTTCAATGGCCTTCCCTCTTGTTGCCCGGCCCGTGGTCTCAAACATAACTTTGTCATTCAGACCCAGACGCAATTCGGGCATTCCTGAAAGGTAACACTTCATTTTTACGGCGCCCAGAATTTCAGAGCGTAGAACATTGCCGGTGGATGATACGAGGAGGTTGAGGGATTCCACAACATCGAGGAAGACTTCGTTCTTTCGGTATCTAATACCTTCTGATCGCCATGATACGGCATTTGTCACTGCTATAGGGGGTCGTGCTTGGATTTCCAGCTTGTGTGATTCTTGGGTGATGTATTCTTGTAGGATCTTTGATTCTGTCGTTTGTGGGTACCCAAAGTCCATCATTTCATCCAGGAGTTCGTAAATGACGACGAAGTTGTCGCGTATCGATTCTTCTTCGAGTTCTTTGAAATACTCGGTAAAGACTTCGACAATCTTGTGGAGGAAGAGGAGGATTTCAGCGGCATTTGTATTGCGCTTCGTCAAGGTGAGGAGATAAAGGTTGTTATGTCTGATGTAGAGGTACTGGGTATATATTAGAACAGCCCCTTTCTCGTTGTCGGATCTGGCATACATTGATTCCCTCGTCAGAGAAACATGGTGGGACGGCGGAGCTTTCTTCTTCTGCTTCGCTCAATAGTATTGGGAACTTCTCAACAGCTGACATGGGAATGTCTCCTCGATAGTTCCGGGCCAAGAGGGTCTACCAGGAGTAATTAGCAATGCGTGATGGCCATACTCAGCGAGAAGGCGTACCTTGCCCTTCAAGTCGAGGAAGAAGAGAGCGGAGGCCATGCTGTTCAGGGGGGGTTGAAAGGTTGGAAAGGTTGGAAAGGCGGGTGAGCCAGAGCGGCCAGGAGAAGGGATTCAGATGATTTATGACATTCGTAAAGGCTAAAGCAGAGAAGTAAATGCGCTCAAGAGGAGGAAGTTTTGAATTGGTCGTCAACCCCACGTTCACATCAACATTCCAGATGTAGCTTAATATTGCAGTGGCCTTGTCGCTGTGCTGACTAATCTAATGGTAAGAGCACCAGGAGCAGAGCACGAGCACCAGAGCCTGGCCACCAGCGCTAGTCAAACGGCGCTAGTGTGAATATCAGAAAAATCTCGGCAGCCATTTTCCTCTTCTTCTACCAACGCTCCCTTTTAGACAGTGCAACTCAATCACACAAGGCATAACCGGCCTGGCATTCTGTCAGTTGCCTATCTTGCCTTCCCATTGATGAAGTTAGCGATTTCGCGGCGCGGAGACCGAACACATGAGGTACCATAAGAGCTGGCCGAGCATTGTTTGCAAGAACAACAGATTGCGCGGGCGGCGTCAGAGGGACCATACAAATAAATACCTGAAATACCTGAAGATGGATGAAGCTTTTTTTGCTTTTGCAGTCCAGAGATACAAGTTGTTAGGATACTCGAGGTACTAGCGACAGTGTGTGATGGCTTTTGCATCGTTGTGCGAGCAAAGGTAGAGGGCTACTACCCTACCCTACCCTACCTGCCAAATAAAGGTCTTTCTAAAAAGCCATCTTCTTTAAAGACTGTCTCTATTATTACCTCTTATGGCATACTCAACCACACGGAAGAACAGCCTGAGCCTTGCCTATATACAACTCAATGCGAAGAACCTTGAATAATACCTTTACCAATATCACATGCATCTGGCTTTTATTCTTTTACTTACAGAGTATTCTGTCAATCCACCACGTCCACACGTCCATGTGATTGATGGCGCGTCGGGATCAGCGTCGACTTTTCGCCGATTATTGCCTGGCATGTGATCGCTCGCGGATTGACATCCCTCCGTCTCCTACTTCCCCTCAACTACTAAGTTACTAACAAGGTAACCTTACGGAATGGAGGTATACTCGACTACACGCATCATTATGTGGCAATGACTTCACACTCTGGTGATGCTTTAGACAGAACTCCTTTGTATTATAATTATAGATTCATTAGTACGCTTCCATCTTCGTCGGCCACTTATCCCCAATCAAAGCACGGGTTGGCGCATAAGTCAGAAAGGCACAGGCACAGGCACAGGCACAGGCAAAGGCACAGGCACAGGCACAGGCTGACTGACTGACTGACCGCCGCCAAACTGGTGGAAATATTTACAATACCAAATACCTACCTATATCCCCCAATGCTGCGCCATTCCACCATAGCCTCCTGCCGGGTACCTACTCGACGATAGCATCATCTGCTGCGAATTCTGTGCGTGCATTTCAGTCCTCGTCAGGATCTGGGCCCAAAAATGGAGCAGGATCACATGGTACCAGAACAACCGCCTTCCTACTCTCAGTCTCACGATCCTCAGTCCCTCGAATTTCCTTCCGTGCCCACAACAAACCCGCCGTGTGCCCACCATGATCGCACGCTCCCTCCATTACCATCTGCTCCCACAGAGCCACGATTTCGAGCAGAGGAGCATCAATTTGTCTGGCCGTCTTCAAACCCGTTGACCGCATATTACCAGCCTGGGCCCTCACAGCTGTCTCCAAAGAACAGCTCGACTATTGGCATAGACTCGCCAAGCGGGATGGACCTTGATACTCCTGAAAGTAGAGGGCGACGCGGTGGCAGCGTGCTTTCAATAGACGATCCCGATGTGCGACTCGCTGCTGAAGCGCTGGGAGATCTCAGGGCCGGTACGTTCTCCATGGGCATCATTTCATTATATTCAGCTAACATCTGATATTTAGATTTTATACAGTCTCCTCCACAGCAACATACTTCTCCACCATCCTCTTCTCGAAACCCTCACGCAAAAGGAGAACAACCAGAACCCCTCCTGTCACTTCTCACAACTTCACACCCGCTCATTGGAACCGCAATTGGAGGGTCCATTTCCGCATATTCTGCATCTAAGAACTACAGTCCGCGGTTCAAGTCCAGTGCCGAATATGTCGAGAGAAGGTTTACACCCGTCGTCAATACAGTCGGCTCCGTTGGGCGCATAACCGGTGTCGAAGGAGGGGTACGGTGGTTCCTAGGCGAGAAAAGTCAACCCTTTGACACTGAACGCACCAGGGAAGGCTCAAATAAACGACGAAAAGTAGGCGCCAACGATCAAGAAATCGATCGCAATGCCTCCCGGGATCCTCACCCCGTATACCAACAAGAATTGCAACATCGGCAACGGAATCTAAGCCAAGCAGACAGTCTGCCAGCCTACGACGAACACAGAAGTCCCAGCTACGAAGCTGCGCAGCAGGCTTTAATTCCTACGCGACAACAGGACGAGCCGCAAAGTCCAGGCAGTTCCTGGCAATCGCGACTTGTTCTTTCAACCAGCGGCCTGAGCGTCGCAATGAGCGAAGAAAGTCTACGCAGTCTAAAATACTGCCTAGGCTGGCTGCGCTGGGCCAACGAACACATTGGCAAAGTGATCCTAGCATTGAAATCGGTGCTAGAAGAATACGATAATTCGGCAAGATCAGAAACTTCTGGCAAGATCACGAACTCAGATGGACAATTGGTAGTGCGGACAGATTCCGAGCGCTCGGCACTGAACGCCAAAGTAGCGGCGTTAAAAAGTGATGTTTTGAAGACGCTGAAAGAGGTCGTTGATATTGTTTCGAGGTATGCTGGGGGTGCTTTGCCAGATAATGCCAGGATGTTGGTGAGGAGACATCTTACTTCTTTGCCTCGGAGGTTTAGACTTGCCAATTCAAGACATGGAGATACTGGCAATTTGAGAAATCTTGGGCAAGGAGACGCAGAGGTTGCAGATGGTGCAAATCGCGTTCTTGTCCTGGCGAAAGAGGGACTTGATATGATGGCGCAAGTATCTGGAGTCCTCGACGGAACTATTATCAGTGCTGAAGAGTGGTGCGAACGATTAGGGAGAAAGAGGAGGGAAGAAGCCGAAGGAGCTGGAGATGGAGAGATGGCTCAACATGGAACAGAAAAACCGCCTACGGAACTGGCGAAAGTAAATACCGATATGAACGGACAACTTGGGCATCATTATCGGGACGTCAAGATGGGATAAATGTACGAAATGTCATGTTTGAAAGATACTCGGAGTTTTGGGTGCACTGAGCTGGACGGGACGAGGCGTATGAAGGCTTTGTGCGCAAGATTTATATACCACATACTAAAGTTTTCATTAGAGTGGATAGGTTAGGAACAATTGAATGAGTCTGTTATAGGTTCACGAGTCGTGTGACCGTGCTTCATCTCCTTGTTTGTAATGCTTCTCCTCTACCTACATTCGGAAGTTCAGTTGATAGTCTCACTGCCCCTGATTATTTACTCTTCTGCTTGCACCCCTCATCACTGAACTATAACCAGCAGCCTCTCCGTGCTTTCTTCACTCTCTACTTCCACCCGTTTCGTACTTTATTCCATAGCACTATCTTTCTATAGAAAAAGCCCCCCAAGCTTGGTCCCATAACGTTTATATCATCTGCTGTACAAATTGTCTGTTGCCTAGATTTGTGCGTAGCTCTCACAGGTAGAAGACAATTCGCCACGGTTAAAAATGACAGATTGACCTGCCATCACCCCGTACATTGGAATTATAGGCTGGAGGATGGTGAAAACAGGGGGCGCACGGCCGATTGTCTCGTCATCCAAAGTCGACTTATTCTCAAACCACCATTTCATTCAACATCACATACATCCCTCACCCCTCTCCGATAGAGACCAATCGAGCTCTTCCCTCACGTCACATTTTCAATCGTCTAAAACATCAACCTCCCCTTTAGAACCATCTCCCCTCTTCCATTCGACTTCTTTATTTACCACCAAAAACCGCTATCTATAATGGCATCTCTACCCTCACTCCACTTCCCCCCACCTCTGCATTCGGAAAATTCTCCTCTGCTGCAAGAAAAATACCATTTCAGGGCTTTTTTTTCAAATGGTGTACCAACCGGACCCCGATTCGGCGCAACGGGCTCAGGAAGCGAGAGGGGAAGATACATATCCGTCCGCGCGTCTTGAATTAAGGAATCCCGGCTCTCGCGTGGAGAATGGGGACAGAAACGGGAATGAGCCATGGCCGGCTCTTTCGAAGACGAAGTCGTATAGGGGAAGGATGATGGAAAGGCTGGATGGGGATGGTGGGGCGTTGAAGAGGGTGGGGACTATTGGGAGGGGGGATACGGGACGTCGGGAGATGGAGGATCGGCTGGCGGGGGAGATGGAGCGAGGTTCTAGTCATCTTGTTCGAGGAGATGTTCTGGCAGTGGAAGAAGAAGAAGAGGAGGAGGAGGGAGAAGAAAGTGTTATGGAAGCAAACCCCCCATCTCGCATGTGGCTGATTGCGAGCGAGCTTCGGAAATGGTCTAGTGAACAGCTTCACTCGACTTCTGATTTTGAAGTCGATGAATATGTGGCTTTTCCAGGGGAGCAGGAGTCGGGAACGGGTATCGGCGGCCACAATGGGGGGGATGGTTATCCGTCGGAATCCAAGACATCGAAACTGATGCGAGGAGGTGATCTACTGAATCAATCACTCCCTCCACCTCCCGTTCCGAAACCTACTTTGGGACAAACGCAACTGCTTCAATCGGTTTACGAGGATCAGCTCGCATCCAGTCCGTCCCGACAAGTGCGGTCGCATACACGACGAAAGTCCACTGCTCGAGGTGCAGACGTGCCTCAAAGACTACATTTCTCGCCCATCCTCGACCCCATCCTCGAGCGAAACTCTAGTTCCGACTCTCCAGTTCTTGAACAGGTCCCAGACTCCATATCTGCGAATCAACCCTCCGTCAATCCCCTTCCCCCAGATCAAAATTCCACGAATTCCCATCGCCTCTGCACCCGCCATCGTCTCTACTCTAGTCTTCGAATATGGTCCTACTATATTATCCCTATCCTCTTTACACTTTTGTTCATAGCAACTACCATTCTTGTCCTTGTTTCGGCAATAAAACATCATCGTGTATTGAGCCCGAAGATTGTGGAGGGCATTTGGGGCGCTTTTTGGATACTGGGTGTTGGTGGCGTGGTTTGTAACGGGCTGTTGGTGTGGCGAAGAAGGAGTTTGATGAATAGGGGAAGTGGGGGTAGGGGTGAGGAGAGTTGGGGTCTTGAGGTTAGAGGGTGTTGTGGGTGTTGGGGGAAGGGTGAGTGGTTGGAGGATATGGAGAACGGAAGCCGTGATCCCCATCCTTCTCAATTGCAAGAGCAATACCCTGCTAACAAGCCACCGATGCAAGTATTCAGCCTGGATGGCACGCTTCTGGACCCCGGAGAAGGCTCGCGATATCTGACGCGTCACGCTGGAGATGATGTTCTTTACGAGCATCTGCTTCGGAATGTACGGCAGCCTTTGGGTAGAGATATTGGTGATGCGGTGTCTAATCTCTGAAAGTCTTTGCATCTGCTCGGACGATTGAGATCGACATCGAGATGCAAGAGTTCAAGCCGTTGAATCAGTTGCTGCATATATGGCTTCTTAGACGCGTGATGCAGAGCAACTAGCTAGCCAGGCCATGTAAAGCGTTTCAATAAGTTCGAGGCCCACGCTTTTAACAATGGAGATTTTCCCCGTCCTAGCCTGACGGCTTTTTGAGTGAAACTTGGTACTGCTAGATAGACATGTGTTGTCATGAAGAAACAAACAAACCGCTATATCAGTTTTGAATTTAGACTTGGTTTCCAGACCTAGATGCCAGGAAAGAGAGAAAAGTCTTCCAGATTCTGGGTTAAACTATTCTATGCAGTTCCAGTAAATTGCTTTCTTCCTGCGTGCAGCAGGTACTCGGAGCTTCCTCCGCAGTAATTTGACTTTTATTCTACATACCACTAAGAATTTTCTTTATTTTTGGAGTACTGTATTGTATTGTATTTCAGTTGAAGATTAGTGGAAGCAAAGAACCCACCGGTGCTAAAAGGATTTATCGGAGTTATTCTAGGTTATTCTTATATGTTCTCGTAGCTTGAAGAAGGGAACAAAGATTATTCTCCGTTGTTTCATCTTCCCTGATTGTGTCCTCTAGGCCTGCAAAATATGATCTTGTGGATTTTACTTGTCGATTCTATATCAATCGGTAAACTACTATCGTCTACTGGAATCCATCCTTGTCTGTCTTGGATGCTCGATCCTAGGGGTATATATGGTTGTGCCCCGTCCCCTTTTCAGAATACAATCTCCAACACTCCAACACTCCACACTCCACACCAATCCTACCACACCTCCTTTTCCACAACCAACAAACTTACATCTTCACTTCACTGCCACGCACAATCTCCTCCACTCACAAACGATGAAGATCTCACGCATCATCGCCGCTCTCGCCACCACGACCACCTTGGTGGCCGCCGGTCCTGCCGCATACGGACTCTGCCAGACCGGCTGCGTCGGCGTCGCCGTGGCCTGCTACTCAGCAGCCGGCTTCACCTTCGGAACGGTCGCCGCGGCTACAGCTCCGGCTGCCATCGTGGCCTGCAACTCGGCATACGGATCTTGTTGTGCCACATGCCATGCACTTCTGTTTGCTCCGACGCCATGAGCTGATCAGCTGCGTCACGGGTCGGAAATCAAAGGCTCTCGGAGTTAGTTTCTGTTGTTGGCCGCTCTTCGCTGGCTTGGTGGATATGATGGGGAGGATGGAGGTTGATTGTGAGGAGAGGCTTTCAAGTATCACTCTAGGAGTTATTGTTGGATGGTGGACTTTTGGATTGCTTAGTCAGCTGGCACCATAAAACCACCAACTCTGTATCTTAGCCATAGCGTACTTGACACAAAACCTCATACAATCATACAATACATCCCAAATAGTTATCTAGTCCCAAACCTAGTATTCCAATCTCACGTGACGGGCTTCCATTGCCCTCTCAGGGATGGGGAGTTTCAGGGGCACGACCGCGCTCCGGGACCTCATTCGCTAATCCATTCCATTCTTCCACTGATATCAGCATCAGCACTCAAAATGCCACACCTAGAAATAGCCTCGTTCAACCTCCTCTCCGCCCAAACCGCATGCGCCTCAGGAGCCTCCCGCATCGAACTCTGCCGCGCCCCCAGCACCGGCGGTCTAACCCCCCTCCTCTCAACCTTCACATCCCTAAAAAGCTCCCCTACCAGCGCCCAAATCCCCATCTACGTAATGATACGTCCGCACGCCAATTCGTTCACGTATACCCCCGCCGAACTCCTGGAAATGGAATCCTCAATCAGAGACTTCCGCGCCGCGGGAGCAGATGGCTTCGTATTCGGCGTGCTCACACTTGCAGCAGCATCCACCAATGTTCAAGTAGATGTAGAAGCCAACACGCGTCTGATCCGCGCCGCGGGCGGTAAACCATGCACGTTCCATCGGGCGTTCGATTGTACTTTCGCGCG
>QGML01000241.1:0-22128 GCA_007825375.1 Lachnellula willkommii | reverse complement strand
AAAGTCTCCAAATTTTGCGCTAAGATGGCCCCGTAATATGCACATATATTAAACAAGCTCGTATCATGTCACTAAATTTCAATGAGCTCCATATTATATGGCCCAGAAATAAGCTTCAAGTATATTAAACTAAGACAACACGCAATACGACTTATTAGCGTATGTTTCTCTACTTGACTAGGTAGACCCGGTAGAGAGAGATAGGAGGCCACTATGAAGAGCGGAAATGGCACGATAAAGGTCAAAAACATACGTTAGCAGATGTTCGTTGGTGGCCAAATTACTCGGTAATCACGTGCACACGGTAAAATGGACGATTATGCCGTGTGCGTTTTGAGTACCGGTAGGAACTAAAATTTAAGGTGGATAGACAGTACGTACCATGCGTATACGGAGTATGACAGGACCCCTACTGTACCTAGGCAGAGCCGCAAAAAGTACAACGGCTAAGCTAAGTTAGACTTCTCGGTCGAAGCCGGAACCTAAAATAATTAATGGAGCGAACATTCTGATATAACCGACAGCCGCATGCCAAGCATAAGCTCGAATATCGACTGTTGGAAAGCCGCTTGATCTGCATGAGCAATATCTGTATAATACAGCTCTACCGAATTCCACTTGGTAGACGCTATACGGAGGGTAGTGGCTGAAATCGCACATGTAAACAAAGACAAATGACTAGCCATGAACGCCTTCGCCGCGGCTTCCCCGCCTAATCGTGTCCCCCTGACCTTCATAGTGCGGGAGACTAGGTATTTCCCTCACACCACCTCCGGTAGTGTCAAGATCAGACACTACTGTATAGAGGGTGGCCATTCAGGCGTTACAGTCTTGTTTAGTCAACTGTTGCTATGTGTCAAGCCTTGCATAGTGACACTGCCGGATGTAGTGGGGGGAAATGCGGACCACCACTACTGTTAGGGGTCCACGATTACATCAAAATTCAAGCTATCAAACAGGTACCCGGAACAAGAGTTGCCTCGAATGTCGCAGGATAAAGAGTGACTTGCTTCTCTGCGACAATTAATTCGACAGTTAGAATTGCGCTCTTTGACCGTTGTCAATCTTCGATACATTGCTTGGTTGCCTTGCATTCCCATTGTAGACTCGATGACGAGAAGCAGCATGCCATGAAAAGTGACGGGTGCGATGGTGATAATGAAGAGAAAGAATTCAAATCGGACTGTGAGACCAATAAGGAAATAAATTGGACTAAAGATCTAATTGTTGAATCGAAACTGCAATGCCCTCGCTATATAATGTACCGCTCCGCTACTCATCTAAATGCTCCTCTCCCTCAACCTCCGCTCAATCAATCTAGTGAAAAGGTGTGAATGGCCTCAGTCAAGCCAATAAGTTGTACGGCTGACGAGTCAGCCGGAACGCCTGGATGGGTATTGTGCACAATATACAGCGACCATATTCCCCAGTAAAAAAAAAGCGCAATCACCATCTGCAAAACAGGAGGCCCCAACACGAGCTGCTCAAACCACCGGTATTTCGTTTTCATGCTCTTTGATCTCCTCCCGAATTCTCCTCAGCCTGTTCTGCGCCTTCTCGTACCCGCTGTAAAGCTCTTGACACTCCCTATCCGCATCGTTGTATTTCTTCCAATCCAGTCCTCCATACGCGCCCAACTTCTCATACGAAGCATACGCCTCCTCCTTCCCGATATATGCTTGTCCGCAGCTCATCTGCATGTCCACCATGCCAGCCCTAATCCTCTTCTCTTCCTTCCTCAACCACTCAATCTTCTCTTCGGGTGTCTTCAAATCCTCGAATTCCTGTCCCCTGAACTCCTTTCGCAGATAGTCTTCCATGTAGTCTATTCCTTTCGGCCCAGTCTCGGACTCGCCGTTGTCAGGGCGGAGAGCAAACGATGCACCGTAGATCATTCCGTTTCGCTTCCCGAAGTCGTAGAGGCCATAGGAGACGGCGAGGGTGGAGATGGAGACGGCGGCTATTTCACGAACAGAGAACTTTTGGGGGTTGAGATAGCAGTAGGCGGCGAGGCCTGCATAGCCTACGGAAACGATAATGCTGTCGAGGATACCATGAGGGGCCGAGATGTCTGAGGGGAAGGCAGCTTCATGCTTTTGCTGGCGGATGTGGGTGCGTTTCGTGATAACTGAAGGGCGGCGAGTGTTTTTAGCCATGTTGAATGTTTGTTGTGTTTTGGGTTTGGAGTTGCTTCAAGGTGGAATTGGGGGGAAAAGCAAAGCAGGAAGTTTTGGGGACGAGGGTGTCATGTATGGACAGGTAAGCAATGAAATCTCTGAAGACAGGACCATGCTAGGGAATATATATCCTATACTCTAGTCAAATCTAGGAATATAAAATGTGGTTCTTGGCCCACAACGTTATCATAAATTGTGGATATCGGCATGCGCGAGGGTGTCATAGTAGGGTGACTCGGTCCGATACACGTAAATACTTGAAATGAGATCATTTAACCATCGCAGATTATATATACTTCTCTGCAGAACAGTGAAGGTCTACATAGCTTTTACACGCTTTTAACTGATCTTATTTGTATAAGAAAATCACAAAATGAGGTTGGCAAAAGACTCTGAATGAGAAGGAATATAGCCCAAGATGGTCAAGCGCCGGAGCGGCAGAACCATCGCCCGGACTCACCGATCTTTCTCTTCCTCCCTTCAGGCTTCAGCTCAGACGCATAAATGCACCTGATGCACTCCCAAACGTCAATCACATGCCGCAATAAGCGTGTTGCATATCTACTGGCAATACTCCTTTTATGCTTGCTGTCTACTACGTCCCCTTCAGAACAAATGCAGCTGTCTAACAGAAATATATAGATTGAACTGCCAGCAAGTAAAAAAAACTGCTTTCATGTCATAAACAACGCCAAGTATAGGTATATATACGTACAAAAGGGGTCAATCACGTGCACTCAACACCCTCCCTCTCCTTTATCCAAGCTCAACCCTATCGACATAACTATCCTCAAAGTTCTCAATCGTCTTATGCTCGACCAGGGACATTGCCGAGGCATCAAAAGTCGGTATGGCCTTAGATGTTAAGATCTTGCAGTGGAATGGGCTTGACCTTGGCAGCTAAATGGCGGGGATGCCCTTGAATAATCGCAAGTCCGCAAAACAAGTGCTAAGTCTCTTGAAAGAAAAGGAGCTTGACAGCAGCGTCGATTTTGCGAGCTCTCTGGTCTCGATTCTAGATCTGCCCTGCTCCGAGATATCAAGCGTGAGCTTTTGCAATCACGCAAATTGACGCATTGGACACGTACGAGCTTCGCATTCTATGATCATTGATGAAGAAAAACAAAGTGTCGCATTGCACTATACGAGTATGGAAACGGCTAACGAGAGAACAAGAATCTTTTCCATCCAGCAAGCCATCTTCTTGATGGCCACGAATTTTGGACCCAACATTGTGAAAACCCCCTTACCTGAACACTGGCGCTCGCTTCTTGATGCTCACGGATCGTTTCTTTTTGACTGGAATTACTGCATCCTCGCCGTCTTCGCCGCCCCAGATAGCGTTGAATTGGCCGATGGGAGTGCGGGCCTCGACACTCCCCTTACTCTTCTCGTCACCCACAACAAGGGAGTCTTCGCCGTCCCAGATAGAAATGAATTGGGCAATTGGAGTGCGTGCTGCGGATGCGTGTTAGAGAACTCGGTTGTTCTGGTGGTGAGATTGGATATAATGGCTTACTGTGATGTCTGCGTCTCTTTTCTCGGCCACTGAAACGGCGATAGCTGAGGTGGCTAGGCCCAAGGCTGCAAGGAGATAGGTCAAGAATTTCATGGCTATTGGGAAGTGGCTTTTTCTTTCGAATTGGTATTGCGTGAGAGTAGAGCAAGTTGTGCCTTGAGCCACGGAATGGGCTGATCTTCTCGTTCTTATACTTGTAGAGTCATTACGGCCAAGGGAAGGATGACCAGACATTCGGCAGCCCCTACAGCGGTAAGTTTTCCGAGTCCTGATCAATGCTCGATGTCCAGCGTTTCCCCATAATCAGACCCCACTATGCATGCTTATTGTGGGGTAGGTAGAGACATGGCTGCCAGAAGTAATGGGTAATGGCCATGCACGATTCTGCTATTGCTTTAGATCCATATCTCGCAGCGCCGGTTCAATATTTCCTTTGGCTACTCTTCAATCCCCTTCTCTTCCTCTGTCTCCGCGGTTCTTAAGCCTCGCAGCTTCTTCAAAAGACCAAATATTATTGTCCTTATAGACAAGTTTCTTCCTAGATCTCGTAGCTAGCTCTATACTTCCAAGCTCCAACTTGCTTTATGCTCTACTTCTACCTCTATCTCTATTGAATATCTCGGCTAGACCAGCAAACTCCATATCCGCTTCTACTTTACTCCATCTGCCCCTTTCCACCACCAGGCATTCACCGCCAACCTAATCATAACCAAACCCTAAAATCTTTGTTGCACGTCGCGGCGCTAAAGAAACATATAAAAATCGCGAACGACGCTAAGGAATCCCAGGCGCTAGTGTTCATCTCACACTTATCACACTCCCTCCGCACTCAGACGTCTTCTACGAAAAGGCCACCCGGTCTTCCTCCGACGAGGGATCCACTAGCGAAGAAGCCCAAGGCTTTCTCACCCAGGATCGATGGCGACTCGCTTTCTCACTCCCGAAATTTCAAGCTCCTTGCCATCGTGTCGCTCGTACGTTGAGGACTTTTGAGCGCTTCACTCGTAGGTCTCATCGCACCGCGGGCCATCCCCCTCTTCCTGAGCTCGTACACTGCAAGCCTCACACAATCTGTCATCTATCCTATCAAGATATGATGCTGACTCGATGCCATAGCTCCCACCTAAGACGGCATCCGCCACGAAGCCAAGGTCTTCCCAAAGATAAGCCCCGAGCTTTCCTCCTGTCTAGGTACTGACAAAGGTGTAAAACAATTGAGAGGGCCTTGAAAAATCCCTAGAGCCTATAAATATCATCAGATTTTTAAGGTGATTGCGGATGCCTGTTGTTGGTTCACTTGGTTGCCTAGGGGCTAGGCAGGTACAGTAGCGAGCGGGCCAGATAAAACCCCGCTTCCGCATGAGCCATACTTGCATTGTTTACCATTTTGCGATTCACATAGGGAGGAGTAACCAACGCGTTACTTCAAACGTATTTGAAGAAGAAGAAAAACATCAAATTCGTTAAACTGTTGATCCTTCGCTTTGTTGGGCATCGAGAACCCGCCGGCCGGTACCATCGAAGAGACGTGAAACCTAGTGCTAGGAATCACTCCTCCGATATTGATGATCGGATTAGGTTACTATTTTCCTATGAAGTTCAAGCCTGCCAAGTAGGATCTGAAATACCCAAGCTCCTACAACCCAGTCGCTCCTGGCAAAATGGAGGATTTCTACCTCAAGAACATCGCGAGATACGAGTCGCTCGTCAAGAGCCTTGGTCCTGCGCTAAAGCCACGAGTATCAAAAGCAGAGGCTGGTCCGAACATGGTTGTCAGTGTCAGAATTAGGCCTCTGTCGAAGGACGAAGGCTTCCCATCTGCCATTTTCCCTCGGTCTACCCAGGGAAATGTGGTGGACATTCATGATCTCCATAATCATCCTAGGGGAATTCCAATACTCAAGGTACGAAGCCCAGCACTAGTGAATGTTGCTCAGCCTTGCTGATTTTGAATACTTACAGTCTTTTGACTACCAAGTAGATCAGCTCTTCAACTCAGAGTCAACCACGAAAGAGATCTACGAAAATCTCGTAATGGACCTAGTCCACTTTGCTTGGAATGGTGGTATCGGAACTCTCTTCGCCTACGGCCAGACAGGCTCGGGCAAAACATTTACAGTCAGCAGACTGGAGCAACTTGTTGCTGACACTTTAATGGACGGAAGTCTCGCAGGTGAAGGGGTGGTCTATATGACCATCATCGATCTCGCCGGCAACGCCGCCTTTGACCTTCTGAACGAGCGTACACCTATATCGCTCCTGGAGGACTCATCTGGAGTCACACAGATGGTTGGGGCAGAAGAGTACCAAGTACACGACAAACAGAGTATGAGGGACCTGATTGAGCACGCAACCTCTTTCAGAAAGACGGCATCAACTCTCAAAAACGATGCTTCATCACGGTCACATGCTATATGTCGCATCCGGATCAGTCATCCAGCTACTAATAATAATAACTCAGATGGGCTTCTGTATCTGATCGATCTAGCCGGATCCGAAGCTGCTCGCGACGTTGCTGTGCATGGAGCAGACCGCATGCGTGAGACGAGGGAGATTAACACCAGCCTCTCAGTGCTAAAGGATTGCGTTCGCGGCAAGGCGCAAGCAGATATTCTCACTTCCTCGGGCAGGCGTAAGCCGGGCCAGAAAATACCACATATACCGTTCCGCCAAAGTGCCCTCACGAAGGTTTTGAAGCACGCTTTTGATCCGGCTAGTACCCAGGCGTGTAAGACAGTCGTAATAGCTTGTGTCAATCCAAGTCTTGCGGATGTTGTGTCGAGTAAAAATACACTGCGGTTTGCGGAGATGCTGCGTGTATTGGTTCCGGCGACTGAGAAGACGGATCTTGATCCGAAGGCTCCCATGAATTGGACGAATGCTCAGTTGAAGGAGTGGATCAGGGGAAATGTAAGTCTCTTATAGTCCTTTTTCTAATCATTATTCTCATATAAAAAGCTGTTTTCCTCTGTGTGAGCTGAGGAGCCTAGGAGCTGTCACGAGAGCTTGCATATAGGCTTCTAAAACAGACTGCGAGCTCCTCAGCTCTATCCCCATGCCCAGCTTTTTACTATGCTAATACGTCGGTTTGTATACATCTAGTCCGATACTCCTCCAATCTTACCAAATGTCTTAGCTCCTCGCGAATCAGGGGTCCAACTGCTCAATCTCCCAAGTACAGAGTTCGAGTACCGGTGTCAAAAATGCCCTGGCGTCGGGGCAAGGCAAGCCGAGGTCTTTCGTTTGAAGTTATGGCAGATGCACAACGATTCACAGCAGAATAGCGAGCCATCGAAGAAGACAATCAGATCAAAACCCACCACATCGACGGAACCTAACACCACACTAGAGTTGAAGAGCAGAATGTCTAGCCGGGACTTGGATCCCGCTCCCTCAAAGTTGCCATTCAAAGAGCGTCTTCGCCCGGGTATGGTCGTCAGCTATGTCATGCCACTAGAACGTGGCGCAGCCCTCGGCTTACCGAATGACCCCAAGTTGGCGGTCCTACTCTGCCCAGAAGAGGCTATCCAAGGGAGTTCCAAAGATGCTCTTGGGGAAGTGGTCAATCCTGGGGAAGATGGAAACGTCAACACAGGGAAAAGTGGTGCTGATAACGGTGATCGGTATCTGTGTGCACTTCTGATGCCGGGACAGACGCCTGATGCCTACGAGCTGAATTTGTGGAGGCAGATTGTGATAGATGTCAATTCGATGGATGCAGAAGTGCATCTAGAGTATGATGCTACGACTAGATACTATTATTTTTCGGTTTGAGTAACAGATAGCGCTCTTTACGGTGTTGGATTTTGAGTATTGGTGGAATTGGATACCGCTAGGATCGCACTACACAGTCTACACTTACCTGCAATTAGACATTATATCAACAACTTTCCCTTGAATTCTTCCCGAAGCTTGACATTGGCCATACATCAGGTATATCTTACCAGTTTCTTTGGAAATTTCAATTCTACCATATCTAAGACTCATGATTACCCATCCAAGGAGTCGCCGAAATCAAAGGCCTGTCATAATCATATATCTTTCTCGCATATCTATATTTACACAGCTTCACAGCAGACCCACAAGACCCCATGTCTTGATATCCGCTGATGATTAACCAATGTGAATATTCCGCAGCACGACACTTAAGCGTCCCATCTGCAGTACACAGACAAAACCGCACTTCAAAGCCAAGTCAGCAGAAGTTGTGGAAAATTCTAGACCGTTAAGATTCTTTACTGTACCTCTCTCAAAATCTACAGGCAATGTGGCCAGTACTTACTTCTTGACTAGTATCAAGTGGCCGCCTACAAGAGGGTTCCCGAGCTCGATTCCGGAAAGACCTGGCCCCAGGTTCGAATTCAACGAGAAACAGGAATTCTCTCCAGAAAAGCCAGCAGCAAAAAGTACACTTCTTGGTCCTGCTCGTCCTCGAAAAAATGCTGGCCCTAGACCTCTTAATTGCTTTCTTCGGGGCTCAAACTGTCCCCGGCCTCCTTCGTATAGTCACCAACTACCTAGCCGCATGTCCATCTTTACGGTATCTGCGAGCACATCTCCCCTCAAATAGGAGCAGGACTGCGGAAGCACCGTCGCCTCCGCCCGCGCCGCTAGCTGCTCCTTGGACGTCCTCTCCACTAATCAAATTTTGAGCCTCCGCCATTAGCGTGGCTGGGGAACGGGGGGCCGGTTGGTGCGGGTACTTTGCTAAGCGAGGGATAGGGGTCGCAGTTCAACATGATGAATTCCACGCCATGGTTCTTCTTTGATACTTTCAATTCCCTCAGCAAATCCCAGGATAGGCTCTAGATTGCAATCGAAAATTTAAGCAAGTTATCTCTAGAATATATCATCAGGTCAAAAATAATTGAAGCCCCTTAGCCCCATTTGAAAAACTTACCTTCAATTTCGCTCGCTGACTTTGGAGCAGGAGCTCAAGACTTACTTGGGAATTTCTTTTGGACGAGGTATTGCAGATAATTGTCTAGAGCTTTCCATAGGCCCTTAAGAAGCTTTTCTGTTAACGTATCATCAGAATGCTCTCTCAAGCTTCAAGATTGTACCGCCAAGGAAGGAGGAGCGAATGCGACGACGTCCACGTACTTATACGTCCTATAGGCTAGATGGCCTTTGGTTAGATGTCAAATCAGGTACTGTAGGGATGTATGTTTCACATCATAGGAGGATAAGTGGAACAAACGCTGAAAGAATCAATACTCACTAGGGTAGGAGATACCGGTATTACGAAGAATAATGCGACGCTCAGTGCTCGGTTCTCATATAACTAAAACCTATAACGCGGGGCTCGGTGCCTATATGACTACTTCCTCTTTGCGAACTTTTACTTCAAATATAGCTTGTAAGTGGGAGGGCTAGCATAGGCTATTCGAGTAGGTCACGTGTGTTATGCGGCTAACTATCCGCAATAAACTTGTTTGAAGTATCCGGGGCTTATTAGCTTACTTCACTTCCCTTCCATCCATTCCCTTACCATCCAATGCTTATGCCATCTGCACTTCTGATTTGAAGAATCAATCCTTAATCTACAATCATATCAGCTACTCTCTCGTATTTCGTAGTCTTCAGGCACCCTTATGTACTGGTGCTATGTCTGACGACTCTCTGCTTCCTACTAATGACGAAATCATCGCTGCAGCCGTGCAGCACGCCGAGCAGCACGCACGAGAAAGGCAATTAGGTACTACTTCACGTATAGGGATTGGATTCCCTATCTTTCAGCACGGCCAACCAGTGGCGTGGGTTAAATATACGGGAAACCCCCAAGGCTTGGAGGGAGAGGCTGACACGCAAGCATACATCTATGAGACGCTTCATCAGCAACCATCCTTGTTAGAATTTCTTCGTGTCCCCGAAGTTAAACGCCTTATTCAAATCGATGAGCCGCCCTATGAGTTGGTTGTGATGGAGTATGTACACGGGCAGACGGTTCGACAGTGTCTCAAGAGTGAAAGTACGGAGGAAAGGAGAGATCGCTTCTGGGGCCAAATTTGTTGCGCTCTTAGCACTTTACTCAACTTCCAGCCACCACCAAACACGCCTCCTGGACCTGCTGGCGGCGGTAGAATTTCGCATTTGGTTTTTGGGGACTACGGTGAGCCAGAAATAGCACCTAGAGATTTCGACTCGGCACAAGATCTTGAAAGCTGCATCAACGAGTCTATTGTAAGCTTCTAGCTATGTATTATTTATTATGCCAATCAACTTACATGAGACTTAGGGCATCCACGGCTTTAATTTTGTAAGCGAGGATTTGAAACTTTGTTATTGCGATCCCCATCAGTCCAATTTCATACTTCCGCATGATGGGGGCTCGATATACGTGATAGATTTTGAGCATTGTTTTTGGCTTCCGCCCAGTTTAATGAGGTGGGCGCTATTCGTCAATTGGAGAGATGAGATTTTCGATCATTTAGGAGAGAACCTCCAAGCGCTACAGCAACTTCCGGAAACAAATCAAACAGCCCTCAGTCAGTTCAACGCCGAGAACATCCGTCGCGAACGAGAGTTCTGGCGCCGACCACGGCCACCACCACCAACAACGTAACCGGGGATGTATCGAGAATGACCAGCCTGTTTTGTGGTCAAGTGTTAGCATGGGTTATTGCGCCGGGTTGTTGGAATCCGTCGGTACCTTTACCAAGGGGGGTAATATTTTCTTTTAAGGTGTTAACTTTCGGAACTTGATTCAGCACAACGATGCAGTAAACATCAGGTACTTATTCTAGCGGGACGGTGCTCTAGTCTTCCGCCAATCAAACTGGTTTGGCAACTTTTTCGTCTATGTTATCTTTATGTCTCAAGCTGGTGCGGCGATTGCTGCAACTGTTACGTGCCATTATTTAGCGGGTAGTAAGATCTTACATGGTTGAGCTACAAACGCGCGATAAAGCTATTGTTTCCTATTATTCTCGTTGATTTGATATTCGATGTTTGTCAGTGTTACCTAAACATCGTCGACCGAGGTCTAGGATGATCAAGCAATGCTATTTCCAGCTTAAAGTTTTAGAAAGGCTTATAGGCCGCCAGCTTTTGTAGTCAGACATGTATGAATCTGTCAAGGGAAGTGGAACATTCGGTTTGAGATGGCTCTTCGGAAATAACTCACTCGCGAGATACAACATAAGTTCTAGAGGAGGTGAGTATTGCCATTCGTAAAGCAAAACTATAAACGTAGTTATATCCGCTTCGGGAATTTTCTTCTATTCAACAGCTACTTAACTTTCCGTTTACAACTACTTTGCTATTTTCCACACAGAAATTTTCTTTATATTCATCTTTGTTTTTTCTGTCAAAGATTTTCACAACGCTCATTCACAATCTCGGCCCTTGTGCTATCGTGCCCATTCTAGAAATGCCATCCACTCCGCTTGATGTCTTCTGGTTAAGATCTCACACAGAGTTCACTTTAAGTCGTTGCATTCATTCTACATGAACGCGAATCTCATCTATCCGAAGTTTCTCTGCTGTTCCTTGAGTGCCATTTCCGCTCCTTTTAATATTTATAAAAGTGCGTTGACTTTCCGGAGCCTCGGGTAATAGAAGTGATGCTGTGAGTATTGAGGACCGGGGCATTGAAGGGAAGCGAGATATCAAAGAAAGGACACGCGAAGAAATCAATAGTGAGTATAGTACATTATATTGCTATGACTACCCAAATACAACTACTCCCGATATGTACACTACTCTCCTAGTGTGCTATCACACCACCTTCCCCACCAGCCGCTACTTCCGCATGCTTCTGATCAAGTTTATCAAACTTACGAACAACTTGCAAAGTTGCATAGTATCCAAACGGAAGAGCAAAGAACCAGAACCCCAGATTGATGCTTGCTGTTGCGATTAAGACCGTCGGAACAGCCTGAACTCCGAAACCCACAGCAACGCCAGCGGTCTCAATGCCTCGAAGTAGAGCACTATAGCGTATCTGATCCCCCGGCGAATCCGAAAGATTGCCAATGCACCAATAAATGTAATTTTCAACGAGACTCAGGCTGACACACTCGAACATGTAGAGCCCGAATCCACGCCCGAAAGAACTCTGGTGACCCCAGTCTAGTACGGGTTGGGTGTGACGGTATTCGTTCTGGAGGTAGACAGCCCAGATCCACGTTCCGCTATTGAGACTGGCGATGAAGATATATGTTACAATAGCCCGGGTTTGGCGGCTTTTGGTCCATGGCAGATCCACGAGAGCTCCTCCCAGCCAGGTAGCAAAGGTCATTATAATAGCGGACAAGAAGCTAGCGAGTGCACGAGAGCGGACTGTGAAATAGGTCGCTAGATATGTTCCAGGATATGCTTGGATCCAGCCAAAATACCAGAAAAGAGGAGTCAACAAGAGAATTGGCTTGCTTATGGTGAGTCGCCACATCTCTTTAGCTTGGACACGCCAGTTGATTCCCCGAGGTGCAGAAATTGTTGTGCCATCATCGCGCTTTACTTGCTCTGGGTTTGAGAGCAAGAATGCGATGAAGAAGCCAAGACACTGAATGGCAATAAACGCCTGATATGTGCCGTACCCGACCTTCCCCTTTCTGTTGACATTATGATTAATACCGAGGGAAATCGCTCCCCCAATAATGTTTCCAAAGTTCCGGAACGTGAACCATGTTGCAATGTATCGACCTCTCTTGTGTTGCTCGGGGTAGCCTGTGGAAATTGCTCCTTCAACACTCCAAAAAAACCCCGCAGTGATGCCACAAGCAACTGCCCCAAAGTACACAAACCACGTGGTTCCATACCGATTATTGACATATAATCCTGCAGCATAAAGGGGATAACCCAGGGAACCGATCGCCAGCGTCCATCTGAAACCGATGAGATTCGTGAGCCATGGCCCAGAAAAGCACGTCACAGTCATGAATGCATATAGTAAGGCGTTGGCTGCGTTGACAAGATCTGGGCTTTGAGAACCACCAACACCGAGACCGTTCATTGCGCTCCATATTCCAGGCGCGCAGAAAGCGCAGAGGCCAACAACTAGAATTTGGAAGAGCGTACCCCGGAAGAATGGTGGGCGACCTTTCTTCAATGGTGCTGTAGGATCATCTCTCGATCCAGACGCATCTTCGCTGAGTTCTTCCTTTCCGATTACAAAACCTGTCTTTGCCTGCACTGGCTGGAGAGTATCCGACATGGTGACAAAGATGGAGATATGTTGGCTAAGTTAAATTGTGAACAAAATGTTAAAAGAGAAATGTGAGCTCTCCCAAGGTAAAAGAACAATTCTACGCTGCTAGTCACGAGAAAAGGGGATAGAATTCAACAAGAAAAGGCTTAATTTGCAGACTATATACCTATTACTCGAAAACCCGCCGAAGTAGACGACCTCACCTTGCACCTTGTACCATTTTCCTCAGGAGCACGCAAGACATTTCAGACGTGATACGGCGTACTTGTACTCCCTACAAACACCTGATAGCGATCCTCGGTAAACTACTCACCTATTGGAGGTTTAGAACTTATACCTGTCTACTTGTAGATAACGTTCCGCAGAAAGAATGACAACTGGGAGACGGCAGAGGAATTGCTGTCTCTGTGAACATATTCCGTAGTAGGCGGAGATGTGCACAAATTAGACGGGGTTCAATGGTTCTCTCTTGTCTCCTATTCCTTATTGATCGCTCTGATCTTAGCAAATGTAGGAACAATAGTTGAAAATTAAACAGTCATCCCTACAGACCGAGGCGAGTTTCAGGGGTTCCCCACTCTTGGAGCAGTGCGGGGACGTGGTAAGATGAACAATGATTCTGGATTCTATCGTGACACGATTCTGGACTTCGTGATCTTAACACCGGATGATGAAATCTTCATGTGCTTTCAAGGATGTCGATAATATAGATAGATAGCCAAAGATACCTCCCGAGGCATTTCAAAAACGTGATACTGTCAATATTCCTGGGCAAATCAACCAGCACATCAAGACTTCAATAACATTGGTTAAAATCAAACAATTTAATTCCATCATGTCCACAACTGTTGAACAGCTCGCAGTCCATGCGCTCAAACTTGATGAGTCGCCATCCACAGCACTCGTCTTCGAAGCATTTGACTTGCCGGCCAGCAACCAGCGTGTACTCGGTGCTCCTTCTCCTAGCGGCACGGTCATCCCTTTGGCCCTGCGTCCATCTACCCCCAACGATGCTGAAATTAGTCTTGATACAGTTGTCGAAACAGTAAAGGCTCTCCAGGCAAAAGAAGGGCTCTTGACCCAGAAGCTTGCTCGTCACGGAACGCTGCTATTTAGGGGCCTTCCGATCCACAACGCCGAAGACTTCAGCAAGTTTGCCCATGCTTTCGGATACAAGCCCCACGAGATCATTGGCATTGTGGTGAACCGGCCAATTCTCGCGCCAAACGTAGCTCCAGCAAACGAAGCACCGAAGGAAGTGCTCATCTACAACCACAACGAATCACCACAAGTCCCACACGCTCCGGAATATATCTTCTTCTACTCGCACAGAGCACCAGCGAAGGGTGGTGAGACTCCCATCTCATCATCGCTTGAACTGTTCCACCGTGCACAGCAAGAGATCCCAGAGTTTGTGGAAGAGCTCTCTAAAAAGGGTACCCTGAGCAAGGTCACCTACAAAGTAGGCAAAGAGTACGAGGGTGGTTCCACCCTTCAGCAAGCTTTTGGAAAGGAGTTCGAGGAAGGTGATGATGAAGCCACAAAGCGGAAGAAGATCGAGGCTCAAATCGCTCGGTACGGAAGAGGCAAGCATACGACGTGGGAATGGACCGATGACGGGGTTATCCTGACGCATAGGCTGCCCGCAATCCGTACCCAGCCGGAGACTAAGCTGCCCACTCTTTTCACCGGACTTGCGGCTTACTACAAGTATCTTCACAGCAACAATGCTGCGAGAAAGAGCGTTACGAGCCAGTTGTTTGGTGATGGAACACCTATCCCAGAAAAATATCTCGCACATCTCGCAAAGATCACTGAAGAGATTCGCGTGCTACATAAATGGCAGCGGGGTGACATACTGGTTTATGATAATATAATCGCTCAACACGGAAGAGAGCCATGGGAAGGCGAACAGTCAGATCGTGTTGTCCTTGCAAGTCTTTTTGATGGTGAAGTGCCCGGTGCATATAATTTTGAAGACTGGGCTCAAGTTGTTCAAGCTCTTGAGGGGTAGAATCTGGTGTGTAAGAGTAGAGCTAGGAGCCATTAGTCTTGTAAATCCTAGCACACGGTTTTAGTGTCACAAGTGGTGCGATTCGGATTTGATACAGGTGAGCTTGTTCTCATACAAAAAAGCCGTTTTCCTCTATGGGAGATAAGGAGCCCGTAGCTGTTTCAAGAGCCCTAGAATTCCTAATGGTTAAGGCCTCATCGACTTTTAATATCCTACCCTACTTGGAACATTATAAACTAGTGCGGATTTTCCTATCTACTGCGAAGTTTCTTCTCTCATAGAGGCCGTAAAATACTACAAGAGATATGCAAGCTCCCGAGGAGACGTACAGCTCCTACGCTCCTACGCTCTATCCTAAAGGCTAGCTTTTTACTATGCTAATACGTCGGTTACCTTGACCCCTTTCTAGAGTCTGTCCCGGTAAGTGACTAGATTGAACGATATGCTACACTTTCTCATATTGAGACAAAAACATAATAGTACTAACTGTGACTATGTTTAGTTAGAGATACTTGAAGTTTTTCAAGGTACTAAACTATTCACGAGAATTTCTTAATACTCTCATACCTCAAATCAATCCAAATCCCGGCCATATGTCCACTCCATAGTCTTGTGCCAGCCGTCTTCATCCCATCCCAAGTCCTTATACTCAGAACCAATCTGATTTGTACTGATAAAAAGCCCGCGTTCTCGCGTTAAATATTCCTTCAAAGCCTCTTTAGATTTGTTAATAGCATCCCTTGATCCTTTAAAGTAGATCTCCCAAGGATTGTAGGTGCCATGCTCGAGATCAACTAACTTCTCAGGATCACTAGGATAGTCCCTTGTAGTTGATTGATACTCCTTTTGTATAAGCTTTAAAAAAGCCCAATCGTTTCTCGAAAGAGCTTCAATGGCTGCGTGACCAGTAACGCTCATGCTGTCATAGACCAAGTCTTCAGAGTAACTCTGTGGTGCCAAGCTGTTAAAATGAAACTTGGGCCTTTGGTCATCGACCCATCGATTCTGCTCATCACTGCCCCACATCGAGCCGCCATCGTCCAAAGATTTTAACATTTTCTCTATAGACCATCTGTAGCTTCTCTCCCTGCCAGTCAGGCCACACGTGGTAGCAGGGCGGAGGCCGATACTTTGTTCCATATCTCCGCCGGCAAGTTGAAATTGTTGCGTGTCCGTAATCATGTGAATATTCTTAAGGCCTGGACACCCGTTCTGGAATTTGGTGGAGCCATTGTTGAAGCTGCTATCAACGCCGTGGAGAGCTATGAGATCTGTGATTTGATAGGGACTTCGGGAACAATATTTTCTATCACCGATCCAGACTGCTACATTCGGGATATCTTCACACTGACGTCCAAATCGAGGGTTGAACAGGTACCCCAGTGTGGCAGTACAGCAACGCTTGCCGAAATAGATAATGTCTTTCTCGGGCCGCCAATAGATTGGTTTTCGCTCATATTTCGGATTCTCTGACTCGGTGTCGAAAATTCGCTCTTCGTACACCTTGCGTGCTTCTCGGGCGCTTTCCTTACAGATTTGGAACACCTAAATAAGAAGAACTTGGAGTCAGCATTGTATATCGTAGTATATTCCAGAATTGGGAGACTGATCAAGCAGTATTGAGACACTTCCTAGAGATCTGAAAAATGTGACCGTTTATGAAAAGCTGACTTACTGCGGGCAGTTCGCGTGACTTCTCACAGACACGCCGATAGTAATGCCTCGGTGTTTCTTCATCACCCTCGTAGTGTTCATGTTGAGATAGTGGATTGTCGTCTCTAAATAACGGGGGATCTTCTCTGTTACAATGGTAACCAGGTGTAGCATCTTCGTTCTCCAGCTCGATTATGCGAGGGGGTATCGTATCAATGTGCATCTGCCAAATGATGAATCGCAGCTCGGCAGCGAGTCTCTTAAAGGGGTAGAATTGGCCACTAAATGCGTTAGTAACAAGTACTAGATAGCATTTATAGATCTCATGCCGTTCATCATACCTTTGCTCATTCTCTTCATCGCTCTTTATGTCCTTGTTGCTTTCCAGGTCGCCATCGCTCGGATTAATCTGTGGGAGAACCTCAACCTTGGTCGACTGGTTGATTCCTAGAGACCGATCCAAAGCTGTATTCGGAGCGCCTGCGACAAGTAGTAATATCAGCTCTAGTTCTTCTCTAGCAAAATCACAAAAACGTCGCGCTGACTCAATACTCGTGAGTCGATCTTCGCATGGGTTCTTCGGTTTGTAGACGTCTCAAGCATGCTGAAAATGCCCATATAGGATATTAAGGACCATCTTACCATTTGTGACCGGAGAGCTACCCATGATAATCATATTGCCATCTTTGTCACTGTCGGTATTGTGGGGATCGGAAGGAGTGGGCGACATGAGAGGTTTGCTTGCTGACTGTTTTATATAGAGTCAGCTGAGCCGCAGATACAGAGGGATCGATTAGAAGAAGATACATACAAGAGGACCTTGCGGTGCGAAGCTGCGAAGAAGCTCTTCCTTCATTTCCAAATTTTCTTCAGGATCATCTGTGTCTAGACAGCAGAAGCATGAGCCCAGGGCTTTCTGGCATCGAGGAGATAGCTGTCGGAGCCAAGCCATTGTTAAGTACAATAAAGGCGTGCAAAAGGATTATTGTTGGAAAGGTCGGCGATGGAAAAATTGCTGAGAATGGGAATGAAGGAGAGCTTGATACTATGCTCTTGCAGGAGTTTCTCCCTTTTAGGGTAGCCTAGATCAGCTATTTGTGAATAAAACAAAACTGGCCGCCCGTCCCTCGTCTACAGATCCGATGCATCATGCATCGCAGGAAAATTCATGGAATTCCGCAGAACTTCGCCAACCCCGTCTACTACACTTATTGAAAGTTCCCATTATATGTAATAGGTAGAGAAGAAGCTGGCAATATATTTGCACGTTTAGAGTACTTCGACTTTGCCAGGCTGGGCTTTTTTTCTCCTCCTTCGTTCATCCAATCACTTTCGAAAATCCGCACATTAGGACCGCAACAAGCACACCACAATCGCTACAGAGTTAGGATATATCATCAAGATAAGATCCCTAGAGAGTGTCTTCTAGAAATCTCTCTCAATCATCCTGAAATTTCGATGTTTCTATCGCAATCTTTGGAGCGACGCGACGGTGGGCTCCGATGTGCGCAAGCTTTCGCCGTTTGCTCTGCCACTCAGCAAGACTTCATTTTATAATTACTCTATCATATAAGAGCTGACAGATATCTCTTTACTTGCAGATTCCTCAAATACCTACGAAGTCAAGCCTCCGCTTTGCAAACGCTGTCACGAGGATGGGGCAGATCTCACGCGACGACGAATCTCACATCTGCTATCAGCATACCAATTCGCAGATACCTCTCCCTCATCGATATACAAAGAAGAAGAGATACTACTGTCTCAAACACAAACTGCATCCACAGATCTTTGTCGCGCGCGCAAACACCAATGCTCATTCTGATTGTCTCCTAGCCCACGCCTCCTTCCACAAACGACTACGATTCCCACAAACTATGCACAAGGAGGAACAAATAGATGGGCTACTACAATCATGATGGATGGATACTATATAGATACTCCTTTGGTTACTTTTTGTCACTATCCTCTTCCTCTTCCTTCTTCTATCAACTCCACAATTTGCGGCCAACAAAGGGACACAAGGCTGAGTATAGGATATATATGCGGTCGCCCTAGTCATGTCACGCTTCTATTTACATCTGCTGGTGTCTTGGATGCGGTGTGGGCATTGGACGTGGGCTCAGTGATCTGGTGTCGTCGGCTTCCCAAATCGCCAGCCCCTGGGGCTAAACGAGCACGTGACCGGTCCAAGGATTGAGATTTCTGAACGGCATTCCCTCCAGAGTCCTGGCAGAAGCGTTCTTTGCAGTGAAACAGGGAACGCGGCTTTTTTTATTCTGTCATGGCTTGTCTCTTCACTCTACATGCTGCACAATTCCGCAACAGCTTCCCAAACTGGAGTCCCCGGCACGCGCGGAATGACCAAATTGTTCAGAGATCACTTGGCTATATTTCTACAACGCATTTATTATTCCATACACAACAACTACATATCATTGCTAGAGCATGTTAAGCTGGTCAAACCATATCCTTTATTACATACGTTTAGACCTTCAAACTTTCTTCTAATCCGAATCCCTCAGTGCACCGCATTCGCAACCAGACTTCATTAATACCAAGTCCATGCACCCTGCAGTGATAAATGCTTGTGTCAGGGTTGTTTAAGCCGGAGATTCAGACTTCTGAGGCAGGCTTGTCCTAGGAAGCCTTGAAGCAGGAAGGATGATCATGTGCGTGACAGCCAATCTGTGAATTCGACACATCTCATCCCTGTAACGAATACTCATTGAATGAGCTTCCATGGGCCCTGTCAATAGCCTCACGCGGCCCGACGACGCCGACGATGCTCGCGCTAAGAATACCGTATAAAAGGCTATCAAAAGCTGTCATCGCTCCAACCATCCTTTCGATTTCCACATCGAGATTTTTTGGAACAGTCTTGATTTTCCACACTGCAGACCGTCGCACTACACGTCGTGTAGCACCAACCACCTTCTTCTTATTTAGTTCTTCATTGAGAGAACCTTCATCGTCTTCCCTTGAACAAAGACCGCATTCAACGCCAAAATGGCCAGACGCAACAGAAACAACAAGGGGGGAATTCCCACACACAGCAACGGCGACAACTCGAGCGCGGCGGGCCCCAACCACAGCAGCAATGTGCATTCTCAACAATCTCTCCCAAGTATTGGGAACTTTGGACAGGCTCCTGAGAGAGCTCCTACACCTGCGGCACCTACACCAGCAGTGAGTTACCCCCTCCCCCTTCGACGGTAAAGGCAGAGACTAACTTGATATAGTCCTCCTGGGCTACAGTAGCTTCTGGCAGAGCATTAGCCGTTACTCGACCTGCTGTAGCAACTCCTATTGTTGTGCGTAGTCCCATCACTCATCTAAATCAAATGCTAACCGCGATGTGTAGCCTGCCATTCCTAGGAATGTTGGTAGACCCTCTGTCTCTAGCTCAGATGCCCACCACAGGGAGGAACACACATCTGGTCATGCTGGGCCAGAGTCGGCAGGACACATGGCTACTTCCGATACTCCAACTGGTTCCGGTGCTCGACCTCGGCCTGTTGTAAATCTGCCCAAGGTAGCTGTAAGTGTCCAGCCCAGTCCACACTGTGTCCGAGCTAAATAATTGCCAGCCCGCAGTTCCAGTCACTCACCAGAAGAATGGTACGCAAGAGTTGTACAAGGCTGAGCCGAGTGCTCCTGGTCCCGCCGCAGGCTCTCGTCCAGTGGTCAAATTGCCGAAGGCAATTGTAAGTCATCCTCCTCGTTCATACTTGGTCAAACTGACACAATCAATAGCCATCCGAGCCCAATGCAACACCAGCCATGGGCTCTCAGGCAAGTAGTATCGATAAGGCAATGGCTGAAATCAAGTCCAAGCTCGACGCCATGAAGTTTGCGGGTAAATCTCAAAGTGTACCTATCAAGGCCGAAGCCTCGTCTTCCAGTGCTGGCCCAAACAATTCCAGAGGTCCCCGCAATCCAAAGCAAGGGAAAAAGCTGGACATCGGCAACAAGAAAGGCAATGAGACGGCGGTCAATAAGGGCACAGAGGGAGAACTTGAAAAGGAAAAAGAGGAACAACTCAAGTACGATACTGTTGTGAAAGATATGCATCTTAGCATTTACTAACAACCCTATAGGAAGAGATCTATCAAGATCCTGCCAGCCGAACTGAGGATTAAGATTTGGAAATATGTGATGGACGTCCCACGCATCATCGAAATCGAAAAGGGGCCCGTCGTCCGAAACGGAGTAGCAATCTCAACCAACTACCCCATCTGCGGGGACCATGCCTTACGCCGCGTTGCACCTGGGTCTCGCAAACCGCCTGCGGTCTTATCCGTATGCGTGGAGTCTAGAGTCGAAGCATTGAAGGTGTACCAGTTGCGCACATTCGACACCGGGGTTGGTGAACACTTCATCTACTACAACCCGGGAGCCGATGTCATCTACTTCGGCGAAGCAGCATGTGTCTCCACGATGATGCATCTCTTCAACCCAGGTCGCGCATCCTCCGCTAACCGAGATCCAATTCCTCGTGTTGCTGTTCAATGCTCTGGCAGAATCAGCAACTGCTGCGATTGGGATGTCCCAGCGTATGGGGTTACCGGCGGTGTTACCGCAATGCAGGCGCTCCATGGATTCGATGCAAGCATCGCCAGCTGGAATGGCGCTCCGCAGTGGGAAGGCTGCCCTGGCCTCAAGGAGGTTTACTGGGTCGTCATGTCGCATCTCTGGGAGTCTAAGCCAGGAAATATCGATCCTGACGCAACGGCTTTCCGGACCCCCTCGACTAATGGCATCACGCAAGGCCAGAAGCGATTCAGAGAAGGCCTGCTCCGTAATATTAACCAGGTCGAGAATACGAGCTTGTATGGTGTTGGACGTAATAATTGGTCTGGGGAAGATAAGCCGAGCTTCAAGTTCGTGAGTTTGGGGAAGCATGAGCTGCCTAAGACTGTAAACAGCCCGGGGCTTGTGCATGAAGTTCTTGAGCTCGAGAATCGTCAGCATAGGTGGTTAGGCGGTAATGATGGTGCGGCAATTAAGATCATCAACCGCAAATGTGGCTGCGAGGTCATCCTTTCTAGAGCTGACTTTCCTCAGGAAGGGCGTGAGATCGCATTCTCTGGGAGCAGGGAGGCAGTTGACAAGGCTATGGCAGAAGTCAATGCTAGGCTTGAGAGGATGAAGCCGATGAAGGGGAAGCAGGCCCTCTGAAAAGAAGAAACAGCTAAGTAGTGTCCTATCTGCTAAGGTTGACGGAACGGATATGATGGTATACTTTTGGACATGGCATTGGATATGGAAAATACGTTTGCTTTGCACCTTCACGCTGGGGATGAGATTGACTGCAGACAATGCCCATGAAAATGCCGATAACACCCTTGACGAATTAGCAAGCAACCGCTAATTATAGACTGCACAGAATAGAAGAATACAAAAAATAAACCTCATTAAAAACTGAACAACATGCTTACAGCAAAGAAGTGAGCGGAGCACGAGGATTTCATCATCTCACATCCTCGACGCCAATTCAAAGGCGCAGCTTCCTTGATATATTTCTCTAGTTCTAAAGCACGTGGAACACTTATTCCAAATCAAGGCTGGATATCGCCACCGAGAAGCCTCGTAATCCAGAACGGTGAACGGCTGA
>QGML01000240.1:0-22183 GCA_007825375.1 Lachnellula willkommii | reverse complement strand
CTAGGAGAGGGGGAGGGATATATATATATATATTATATTAGGATAGGAGGGCATTCTTTAGCTACTTTTCCTATAGGGTTTTTAAGCTATTTATAGAAGCTAGGCCCTTTTCTCTCTATACGCGTTAGGATTAGAGAAGTTAGAGCGCTTGCGGATTAGGCCCGAAGTGCGCATATATGTATATATAGAGACACCGCATAGGCCTTTTAGGCCTGGATCGGATTATAAATAAAACAAACAAACAAACCTAGGTACTTTCTTGGAACCACCAGGCTTCTTTTTTCTCTAAACCCGTTCCATCGAGATCATCCCAATGTCGACCAAATAAGCCCATCGTCTGGAATCTGTGTCATCATTCATCCTGGAACTTTCCATTCCACCAGCTCCACGGGCGAAACAGGTCGGGATGGTGTCCCAAGGTGCGAAGAGAAAAAGGTATCAATAGAGAGAGCATGAGAAGCAATATGCCTAGATGGGGGTCGAAAGAAAGGCAAGACAATATCAGGTGTCACCTTCCAAGGCTCCTGAGAAAAGTCCAGAGCACTGAAGGCAAGGGGAGTTGGATTTTGAGGTGAAGACTTGATTTTATGAAGTTCTTGGGGTGTGGTGTTTATTCGCAGCCACGTGACTTGGCTGAGACCGGGACCGGCACGGCAGATAGACTTTTCACCGTCCGCCGAAACACGTGAAACGCCGGATGGACGATTACGAGTAGGGATTAATACTGATTATGAAGTTCTTACTCATGCGTCTGGGGTAGGGGTAGGGGGTAGGGATAGGGAGGGATAGGGTAGGTACCTAGCATACAGTACTGTACCTCCGTAGCGCATTTTTACCCCGCAGTCCCTCCTGGCCCTGGCCTGACTAGGCCTGGCTCGTCCGGGTCTGCGTCTGCTCCGTACGAGTAATGGATGGCACAGCAGGAGAAGGAGAATACCTACCTACCTACCTACCTACCTACCTACCTACCTACCTACCTACCTACCTACCTAGCTTTTGCCTGCATAAACGCAACTCTGCTCTGCTCTGCCTCTGCCTCTGCTTGTTCAGTCCTCCAGACTATCTTGACTCTTGAGAGCCTTGTCACATTGATTGCAATCTACCTACCTACCTACCTACCTACCTACGCTCTTCGCCTTCCTGTGGCCGAGGAGACGATACAGTACAGTACAGTACAGTACAGTACAGTACAGTACAGTACAGTACAGTACAGTACAGTACGAGTACCGACCGGTACGGTAGTCGGAAGGAACTATGATGTCACGGACCGTCGTATCAACAACCGACAATGACAATGACAATGTCGGCCTGTCCAAGCCTGCCAAAGCAGCTCGAAATTACTCGTGCTCGCGATGTCCCAAGACCTTCAAACGCAGTGAGCATTGCTCACGCCATGAACGCGGCCGTATGTTCTCCTCATTGGCATGGCATGGCATGCCATGACCCTGTGTGTACTGTAGCTGCATCGTACTAATACAATGTTTCCAATCAGATACCCAAGAGAAGCCCTTTCACTGCAGGTATTGTGGGCGACGATATGCTCGCAAGTATGTTCATCACAGAGTCTTCTCAATTCTGTATCACGCAACTTAACTGACTCTTCATAGGGATCTAGTAAATCGCCACGAGAAATCTTTTCATCCTCTTGCCGATAAAATCAATCCCGATTCTACAGAGAATGAGGTCGTTGTGGTTGATTGCCGACGCTCGCCGCCCACCCCTGATCTTGCTGCCCTGGGTTCTTCACCCTCACACCATTTGGCTACAATCCTGGGTACTCCGCCAGATCTAGAAGGCGAATCGACGCTGCAAAACACAATTCATGTGAATCCCGCAGGCCTTCAATCCACAGTCAACGGCGTTCCGAGCCCACCCCCATCCGATGCGACTTTCTTGGAACCTGGAACCGCGACAGGTATTGACGAGAGCCAAACTGCCAACGTCTCCGCCTTTGCAGGAGATCAATCCACTGTCGGGGTTGCTTCCACGATCAATTTGCAGCAGAGTATTTCGGACCTGCACGCTTGGGATGCATCCGATAGGATGTGGCAGAACGCGGACCAGTTCGCGAATAGTGACAACGTTCCCCAGTCAAACGTTGACCATACAACACATCCGCCCCAGGATAGCGATCACGAGAACTACTTTAATAACTTTGATATCCTCTCAATGATGCCGAAAAACGGCGTCGATTTCGAAGGGGAGTTTTCAACGTATCTGATCAATTCGGGATACAGCCCCGCAGAGAATCTGGACATGCCACACCAGGCTCATGGGAACTCGCCATTGCTGCCATCGTCACTCCTTGAAACCAACAATTCGTATCCTATAGCAATTGGGGCGAAAGCGGTGCCATTCAACACCGATAGAGAGCGGGGAAGTGGAACATTCTCAAGAATGCCAAATGTCATGACAGAGACACCTCGAAAGTTGCCAGTTCCAGTCGTTGATTCCGAGGCGTATGAGAGTATCGTAGCTGATGCGAAAAAACGATTATCCCCGGATCAGTTGGAGGAAATTGAGATGCTGAGCTCCCAGGATATGCAGCAGTTTCTAACAAGCTATTTCACTTGCTTTCATCGCCACTGTCCCATCTTACACCCCACTTCGGTGGACTTCAAGTCCGTACCCAGTTATTTAGTATTCGCGATATGCGCCCTTGGTGCTTTATACCGCCTTAGGCGGAAAACGGCCAAAGACCTATGGTACTGGGCAAATCTGATGGTCGAAAAGGTAAATGATAGCAACCAATATCCTTCGATAGAGAAGTAATTAACAGAAGCTAGGAGTTGCCTGTTTCCTCGTCAGAATCGTTGTCTCGTACCGGCACGGCCGCCGTCCAATGTAGGATGCTGCTTGGAATGTTCGCCATCTTCAGTGGTGACATGACAGAACGCGCTATCTCAAGAGCGGGATACTGGTGCACGGTAAATAATCTTTTTTGGGGATGTCTCAGCCTAGGCGGACACTGACATGGTGCTTAGGAGTATCGCAGCCGGAGATCTGCCCTCGCCCTGATGCCCTACAATGCTTCCACTACAGGATGGGAACAATGGATCTCACGAGAGGCCTCGAAAAGGTTCGTGAAACACAAAACTTTCATCATATTGCTGTGCTAATATTCAGCCCTTCAGATTACTGTATGGTATTTTTATAATGTCTTCTATGATGACCGTAACATATGATCTGTGTCCGGCTTTTTCGGTAACACATGATCTCAATATAGAAATCCTAGATGAGGAATGTCTATGGGAAGCGAGCACTTTGGAGCAGTGGCAGGCTCTCCGAAAATCACAGGCTCCTCGTTCGTCGATAACCGTGCGGGACGCAATGAACCACCTCATCTTTGGCAAGGAGGACTCTGATCCGAACCCAACTCGATGGACAGCTTTTGCTACGACGATGATATTTCATGCGGTCAACGTCCACATGTGGCACATAATGCAATGTACCCAATCTTTGACCGCATTTGCGGTAGATGAGCAAAACAACCGAGTTTTGAAAGCGGCTTTGGTCTTACAAGTTGAGACGGCGTTGGCGAGGAGTTATGCTCTACTCACATCAGATCGTTCGGAACGGGAGCATACTTCTGATGATCCCGAGGGCCCGCTCATCTTCAACTGTCTTGCACTATTACGCAGCGCGTACGTTCGCGTTTTCACCGGGGCCGGCAACTTTGATCGCATGATGCTGCTGAGCGAAGAGCCCCTTCAGGTTGCCAACTCCGTAGACGAATATGTCACGGGCACCCAGGAGAGAACCCCTTTTCTTACCCGGGCCGTGGACAAGGCATATGGCGGCCTCTTGACACCAATCAAGGCGGGATATCTTTTGGTGCAGAAGACCGCGGCACTCAGCTGGAGTGTTGAGCACGCTGTAGCGGCTTGGGACTGCGCGCTCTTCGTCACGAAATGGATTCACGCCATGGAAATGCAACAGCAGGAGCTGCCACCGAATGAGGAGGAGATGAGAAACCTGGTCAACTTCCGCGAACTGCTGGCAGAGGTCGACAGTGACTATAATGGGTTTGGGTCTTTGGCTGGGGAGGTGACACGGATATGGGCTGGCTTTTTAGATGATACCTGGGTGTTTGGGATTACGCTGCGTATGGGAAAGGTTCTGAGACAGCTGTCAAATGCATTTGCGCAGGATTGGAAGGCTAAGTTTCCGCAGGGGAATCCTGCTGGGCCGATAAGTCGATAGAGGTTAGGACGTGCAAGAATTACAATAGGGGCAGATTAGATGATCGTTCCTTATGAAAGCATCTCGGAGCAAATCCGAGTAGCACGATTAAGCCAAATCACCTGGGTAATTATTCACATCATCTAACAAACCTCAGATGTATGAAATGTTCTGATATTCCAATCGAACGTTGAATTGGACTCTATCTCACCAAGACAAGGCTTCAGTGATGGACAGCCCATTCCCAAACTTGCTTCCCCTACATCAAGCTTTTGTCCCAGCAGCTCTTAGTAATCGGAGTGCGTACGTATAGAGAACTTGGCGAGAAGATTGTGTCTAGACCAGATAGATCGGTATCTGCAGTGCCAGAGTGTTAGCGGTTGTCACTATTTCGCAAGCTAACAGTGGTAGACTTACTTCTTTCCAAAGATATACAATGGAACAGTCGTCAAAGTCAGCGCAAACGCAACGCCCCCAAAGACGTAGAAGACCTCTGCAGGTCCCACGGTGGCCGTCCAGTCGTTGACGAAGTAACTGAAGCCGTAGAACAAGAAGTTCTTGAACACCATTCCGGCAATAAAGATCTCGTTACTCATATCGCGGTAAGCGTCAAGCGCGTAGGCCGAAGAGGAGATGGTCACGCAGATGACACCGAAGAGAACAATGCCGTGGACGGTAGCACATGCGTACAGGTTCACCGCATTTTCGATCATGTATCCCCAGGCGCAAAGGCCGCCTCCAGTGAGTAGGCCGCCTGCCATAACAACGAGCCTGTATTCCGGCTCGTATGTTCCCCCGTTCCTCGCACAGAACCATCTGATGAGGCGATCGTACACGACTCCTAGGAAAATGGAAGCGACGATTCCACCAATGAATGGCCCAAGAGACAAGTATCCGATTCCGGAAGCATTGAGGCCGTATGGTGGCAAGGAGAAGATCTGCGCCAGAACATAGGCTTGCGCGACGTAGGTGGCAGTGATAGTTCCCGATATCACCACAACCCAGAGTACGGCGATGTTCATGCACACCGCGAAAGGAGCAGCGACGAGTTGCAGTAGATTCTCATCGGAATAGCTGCCAGTGAAGATGGCCGTTTCTTGCCAGAAGGTCTTCTTCTCGGGAATCGAACGCACAGTTGGGGCCAGGGTTTCGATTTGAGCAAGAGGCACTCCAGTATCTTCTTTGGGGTTCTTCTCTTGTCGTTGTTGTCGGTGTTCCACTTCGGAAAGACCTTTGAGGTCTTCGACTGCGAGCTCGTCAATCTCGTATCGATTATCTCTAATATACGAAGTCTCGGGACAGAAGAGGAAGAGCAGGATGATTTGGAAGCCGAGGAAAGCAATTAAGAGATGGAAAAGATATTTCCAACCGAGATTGGCAGTTACAGCACCGGTTATGATACTTGAGAAGTTGGAGATGCCACCGAGGAGAAATTGGATGGCAGATGCATATCTTCCGCGTTGATGGACGAAGTAGAGATCGCCAATAACTGAGATGATCAAAGACTCGTACGCGGAAATAGCTAAGCCTTGGATGATTCTGGCAGCGAGGAGCCCTTGGTAATTGATGGTGGCGGAGCCGACGATGGTGCCGATCAAGCCGAAGAGGGAAGAGAAGAGGAAGCAGGGTCGTTTGCCGAATTTTCGAGAGAAGGCCGAGACAAAGGGACCAGAGCCACCCGCGACTAGAAGTTGATAGCCAGAGATGAGTGTTATTTGACCGATAGGGACGCCAAAGTCCTTGGAGATTGTGGAGAGGCCAGCATTCAAGAGCGGCGCGATCGTTGCTGCGTTGAGACAGGTTCCGAGCCCAAGAATGATGATACAAGCCAACTTCTTCACCGGGGACCAGTTCAGGGGATCATTGGGATCCTCGGATGGTTGAGGTACTAGGACGACGTGTGTATTTCTTCCTGTGCCATGGCGAAGTCCTGCTGTAACGGCTCCAGAATGGGCCACTTTCTCGTCAAGTATGACTGTTCCTGGCACATGTGACAAGTGCCTATCTTCGAGAATGCCTCCAAAGGCCATGGCGATGTATGCTAATGTTCTGAGATCGCTAGGTTGCCTGTACAATGGTCCCAGGCTTTCGTGGGAAATAACTTAATGATATGGTAGTACAGCTTGCGAGTAACGCGGATTCTGTCGCTCACGTAAAATGGTCAAGCATCTCCAAACGACAGGTCATATAAACATACATTCAAGCTAAAGGGCTGTGACAATTCGGGTTACCCGATCAGGTGCACATTGGTTTTTGACCCCACAAACTGGAAAATGCGGAGTGTGGGGTCAAAATTGAGGTACCGGCACTGTACCAAAATGATCAATTCGACCCAGTTTGGACCCATTATCAGGATTGGTTACAACAGGGCATGGTATCCTACTCCACCGAAGCTAGGTAAGGAATACTCTCTCAATCGACCTTCCCTTATTTAGGCTTGGTGAGGTCATCCATGGGGAGGGGGTAAATGTCAACCAGGCCTCGTGATACTTTGCCATTCCGCGAGAGAGATGTCTGCCCCGAATCTACGCTTATTAACAATAACTTCTAGATATACTATAGTTGTGAACAAGCTCCCGTCAGTCTCTCATGATCTAGATGCTCGATTTCCCCACCAACATGCGTGGCACTAATCAACTATCATTTATAATCACCGGAACCGTGTAGAAATACTACAACTAATTTCACTGACTCATTTTTTATCCTATGCCAGTCGTGGAAGCTATTATACCAAACGTGCGTCTATATCATTATGGATTGGCGTGAAATGCAACAATTTTTAAAGCTGATGAGAATTTCAAATTTCGCTTTAACTCTATGATATAATTGTCCTATGTCTGCTACTCAAATTGTATGCTAACCAGTAATACTAAACATGTTGATTGCGACTCTCCCTAATATTACTCAAGAAACCGTTGCGCCAGGCTTATAATCCTGCCTAAAGTCGTACTTCAGATTGTTAACACCAAGCTGCAACGTTTTCGCAAATTCAGTATCAGTCTCGGTTCGTTTGCACATTTTCAGAAATTCGTCGGTTTCGAGAGCAGTATCCGGATTTTGATCGAAGAGACGTCGCAGATTCTCGCACGAAATAGGATCGACCATGGTCCGATACTTGTCTCTGCGGACGTCACTATACTTGTCCAAGATTGAATCATCGGCCTTGCCATCATACATTCCAGCGAGGCAGTCGTACAGACCCCCTACGTCTACTATACCACCAGTTAGGCCAAGGCCACCGCTGCAATCGTGTCAGCACATTATTGTCATTGCTAGAGAGGATGTTATACAATGGATTGCATAAATGAGCGGCATCTGCAGCAAGAAGAAAGCGGCCAACACGCATCTTCTCGGCCAGGCGTTGGTGAACTTTATAGGGGTTGATACTTGCCAGATTGTACCCGTCTGGTCCTGGATGACCTGGCAAGATCTGCTTGAATTTCTCTGGCTGTCGCGCCAGGATTTCTTCTCGCGAGAGACCAGGTATTTCTCCATAAGTCACTCTCCAGAGTCCGTCCCGAGTGATGCGCGCAGCCATGTGCCAGTGTTCTGGGTGTATAATGAAGTTGGCGTCTTTGTAGCCGTATTTCCCGAAATCGTAGTATGTCTGGCCGAAGAGTGTACGTCAATAAATGATAAACTCTAGGTGTCGTTGGGGCATCCAGCGAACTTACATTAGTGGCAACTATCTGCTCATCCCACGTCTTGCCGGGAAAATTAAAGTCCCCGAATAAAGATCTCCTAATCTGACTGTTCGCACCATCGCAGCCAACGATATAATCTGCTTCCATCTTCTTGGTACCTGTTGGAGTCTCAACTTCCACCCATGCCTTGTCCTCGGATTGGCCAAGAGAGGTTACTTTGTGCTGCCAGAGCACCTCCGCGTTGGGCTGTAGCTTTAGATGCCTGTACAAAATGCTACCAAGCTTATCAAGAGGAAGGCATGTCAGTTGATCCGGTGTGCCGTCAAGGACACCACCATCAAGGCCAGCAATGTACTCGCCATCTAGCTTTCGCCAGCATACGGTGCGCGAGATAAATCCTTCCGCTCGAACGTCGTCCAAAACCCCAGCTCGCGCCAATTCGTACACAGCCGGCGGAGAGTAATGAGTTGCTCGTGGCTGGTTATCAAGCTTCTCAACTCCATCTAAAACTTGGGTCGAAATACCCTTCTTAGAAAGTAAGAGTGCCAGGAGAAGTCCGGCCGGTCCAGCTCCTACGATAATAACCTGCAAAAGCCTGTAAATATTCGTATTACAAGATGATACGATCGCTAAGCTCACTTTTTGAAAATTACTGTTACTTGTGGCGATAGGCATTTTGTGTGCTATGAAGTGATATCTTGACCTGTGTGTTGGGGATAATATAACAACTGTCGAGAGATTTTCCTCTGAGGTACAGGGCAGGGTGTGATAAGAAAGGTTTAGTAACAAGCTTCGAGTTACAAAAAACCCAGTTTGCCGTAATTAGTACTCCACATAATAATGCAGCTCGGTCAGGCTTGTTATTGTTGCTTTGCCTGATGCTGGAGAACATGCCCCAAAAATGCTGTTCTGGCGGGGTAATCAGTAGGGTGGGGGAAATTTCCTTAGCGGCTATCACCCCTTTCCCGATCAATACTTGGAAATTTGAGGGATATTTTGCTGCAGGCCCAAACGTCCATGGAATCAATCTACCCCATGGACTGGCTTGGCTACGAGTCAAACTCTATTGGTTGCCGAATCAGTAGTTGGGTGTACATGGGTTGTGATGAGAGTAAAAATGGCTAGCCTCGAATAAAGACTGGCCTTGGACCTGGAACTCCGTCGTTGTCCTTCCTTTTCCAATTCTGTCACACTGTCTATGCTACCACGAAAATGTCAATTGCTACCATCTTCTCTACACTCTCGTTGCCAAAGACATGTGGGTTAGCTCTGATCGGCGGGTTCATTGCTGCCTCCGTGATCTATTTCCTTACTGTTCCAAATGTAATTAAGGTGTGCCATCTCTAACGTCTCACAATAATGAGATTTATCCTCTAATCCATATTTGCAGGATAGGAGAAGAAGACACCTCCCCCCTGGACCACCAGGGTTACCCTTCATTGGTAACCTATTGGATCTGGCCGATTCGGACTTGGTCAGAGGGAAAGTACAGAACTGGGCTCAGCAGTATGGCCAAATATTCTACACCAAAATTGGCGGCACAGATTATGTCTGGCTTTCGTCGCCCAAAGTAATCAAGGACCTCATGGATAAGAAATCAGCCATCTACAGCTCAAGACCCCCCTGCCACTTGCACAAGATGTCGCCAGCGCAGGACGACGCCAGCTATTCATGCCCTACGGACCTCAATGGCGATCACTCAGAAAAACATCCCATGCGTTGTTGAATGCTGCCACGGCAATCAAATACCAGCCAATTCAAGACTACGAGTCGAAGCAGATGATGGTGGAGCTCCTTGACTCGCCAGCACAATTCTACCAGCATAGTAGACGTTATTCTGCGTCTGTCATCATGTTAGTAACTTACGGATACCGTCTACCAAGCTGGGAGCATCCCCTTATGAAGAAGATTTACACTGTGTTGGACAACTTGACTGAGATGACCGCACCTGGAGCCCACGCCGTCGACAGCTTTCCTTCTTTGACGTTCCTACCTCAAATGCTGCTCGGAAACTGGCGAACATTCGGAAAAAGGGTGTTTGATCACGATAGCAAAGTTTACTTGGACCTCTGGGAGAACCTCAAAAAGGAAGTGGATGACGGTACCGCCAAAAACTGCTTTTGCAAGAGCTTCTACGAGAATGATCCGGCAAAGCAGGGCATTGACGATTTACTGGCAGCGTACACCTGCGGTGGCTTGGTTGAGTAAGCTGATCCAAAAGCTCTTATGATTTTAAAATCAACTACTAACATCACTGCTAGAGCGGGAGCCGAGACAACGAGCACTACACTTAACAACTTCATGCTTGCAATGACGTTGTTTCCTGAAACTGCCAAAAGAGCCCAAGAAGAAATCGATCGAGTAATAGGCTCCGAGCGTATGCCCGGCTTTGACGATGAGAAACAACTGCCATACGTTAGAGCCATGATTAAGGAAACCTTGCGCTGGCGTGCGGTGAACAAATTTGGAATGACGCATGCAACGAGCGAAGACGACTGGTATGAGGGACATTTTATACCTAAAGGTACCGTAGCTGTGCTAAACTGGTGGTGAGTACACACAAAATGCACATAAAATAGATATCTAACCATCCAAGGGCAATTCATATGGACCCTGAGCTGCATAAGAATCCAGCCGAATATCAACCAGAAAGATACCTCAAAAAGCCTCTTCCAGCGGCAGACTACATCAATTCGAACGACCCATACGAGAGAGATCACTTCACGTATGGTGCTGGAAGAAGAGTTTGTCCTGGAGTACACGTTGCTGAGAGAAGTTTGTACATCGGCGTTGTGCGCACTCTTTGGGGTTTTAATATCAGCAAGGTAAAGGGTACGAAGGGTGATTTCATTGAGCCAGAGACTGGTATGGTTCGAGGGTTTTTGAGTGTCCCAAAACCTTTTGAGTGCGAGATTACCCCTCGGTCTGCCAAACACGCCAAGATCATTAGAGAAACTTTCGGGGAGGATGAGAAGGCGGGAATCGAGAATTAATCTTCGTATTATTCAGAATAAAGTCCAACATCACAATTGTTAGTCAGTTTGAAAAGCGTGCGAGCCATGTTGCAGTGTCTAAACCAGGCACAGTTTCCGAGATGACTGACTGGTCAAGAACTATCATGCCGAAGTTATTACCCATCCCCACATGTGACGGCTTGATATACCCCGCAAGAGCTGTAAGAGTTCACACTGATACATAAGTATGCGACCTCCAGCACTTGGATATTTCTTCATGCTCAGAAGCACTGTCCAATCAACATTATCTAAACAATGTCGAAGAAGCTTGCAATCGTTACTGGGGCTGCCTCCGGCTTGGGACTCGCCCTAACCAAGCACTTGCTTTCTCAAAATTGGCGAGTCTGCATGGCAGATACCAATGCAGCCATTGGCGATAAGCTTGCCGCAGAGCTCGGAGATGATATTTTATTCATTCCAACCGACGTGTCTATCTACTCGCAACAAGCCAACCTCTTCGCTAGAGCGTTTGAGTTTGGGGGTCAACGACTTGATTTTGCAGCCCTCAACGCCGGCATCGATGACAAACAAAGCCTCTACTCCACTAAGGAGGAATCAGACGAGCAAGGAGGGCCGAAGGAGTTGAATCTGGTGACGTTGAAGGTTGATCTGGATGCTGTGGTGCAGGGTATATGGCTGTTCAAGTATTACGTGAGAAGAAATGCAGACAAAAAAGGAGGGAAGATCGTTATCACCTCTTCGGCTGCTGGGTTGTAGTAAGTGACAATCCCGTCGTAGCATGATATCGCTGACCATCTTCAAACAGTCCCATGGATACAAATCCCCTTTACACAGCAGCAAAGCATGCACTAGTGGGACTCACAAGAGCTTGTGGACCTCGATTTATGGCCGAGGATTCTATCACCGTAAATTGCATCTGCCCTGCTTTCGTGCCAACCGGTTTATGTCCGCCACATATACTTCATTTATTCCCAAAAGAGCACATAACACCAATGAGCACCGTACTCAGAGCTCACGACACTTTCCTCGCGGATGATACCCTGTCGGGGAAGGTTGTAGAGCTTAGTTTGGACCAGCTCTACTACCGGGAGCAGCCAGATTGGGCCAACGACTCGCAGCGATGGTTGGGGACTGAGTCTAAGTCTTTGTGGGATGAAGCGTACTTGGCAGAATCTTAACTCACGAGTCACTGCAAAAACTATCATCTCCGATTTTCAGTGCAATGTGAGGCTTGGCACCTTGGCGGCGGTCAAGGGGGGGGCAACAGCCTACGATTACCCCACATGCCCCATATGCTCCACATATGCCACAGACCCCACATACCCCACATCCCATTTCTAACATACAAAACCCAGTACTCCATACTATAGTTTAACTTCCCCACATAGAGTTGCATCGTGCTATGTTTATCATGGTGCTTGGCTCCAGAATGGCCGAAAGTGGGCAATTTTGAAAGGTGTCTTAAGGTTTAAAATTACAGCCTGAAGAGGGAGAATATAAATGGAAGGTTTATGGAGTCACGTGTGACAGCCCGATCTAGCTTAGCGTTCACGGCATTCCTGTGACACATAAACAATGTAAAAACACGTGGTGGTTATAGGTATAACAGTTATCCCAGGGCAGTATTATATTACTATACAGCTGCGTGCTCACGTGTTAGTACATGCTTAATACTCACTGGAATTCAACTAGCGGAGGAGGTACATTTGATACCCAGCTTACTACGGACTTTATGCGTGGGTTTTTAGGAATTTGGGTCTTGATATCCAAGCGCTGTGCGAGTCTGGGTCTGGCCTGAGCCATTTTGCCATCTTATAACTTTCATGTCCCACTCACGTTCATAATCCAGGCTAAGGGATGACTGGCGCTTTCTTGTACCTGTGAAATAGGTTTTCAGCTATGATGATAATGATTTTAGTTGTCATTGACATTGGTTCTTGAGCAAAGGCAAGCACTGGACTCATGAGAACAACCAAATACAATGCATAAGAATTTTTTTATATTGCTGAGTCCCCTAATGCCTCTATACTCACGATATTAAGCCGACGCCACACCATCTACATCCACCTTGACATGGCCCAGAAAAAATCCATCTTTTTGAGCGTCTAACCACTCCTCCCGAGTGACTTGTTCCCTTGTAGTATCCCTAGGTACGAACCGTACCTTGAATCCTTTGGGGAGAGTATTCGCACCCAATTCATATGCATCATCAGATGTATCCATCGTTTGAAGCTTTCCATCGGCTTGTAATGGAGGCTTGATATGAAACGCCCACAAGATTTTTGCAAGCGTGATAAATAGGGAATTCTCTGCTAGGTGCATACCGGGACATATTCTACGCCCAGCCCCGAAGTCGAAATGGTCTCGGGCGTACGGGTCCGATTGTCCAGAATATGCCCCAGCCTTAAGAGGGTGATTCAGATAGCGTTCTGGCCTGAAACTCTCCGGGTTGTCGTAGCGAGAGGTATCATAGTGGATGGCGTATTGGTGTATAGAAATAACCGTGCCTTTTGGTATGAAGAAGTCTTTATATGTGACGTCGGCTGTTGCGTAATGAGGGGTGCCAATATTTGTGACAGGTCGAATTCTGAGGATTTCTTTGACCATGGCTCGAATGTAAGGTAGGCGATTCTCATGTTCGAAGGTTGGAGATGCCGAGAGCCCGACAACTTCATCGAGCTCAGCATGTGCTCGAGCTTGCACGGCCGGATTGGCTGCGAGGTACAGAATGGCACTGTTCAGAGAGGACGACGTTGTTTCTGAACCGGCCTAATTTACTGGTTATTAACAGCCTATACTTCTTCAAAGCTTCTGATCTTACCTCGATCATAGTACCGGCAACGAATGCAGCTTGCACTTCACTAATCCCTTGTGCCTTATAATCAGTCTCGGAAAATTGCTTGACAAAGCACTCTGGGGCCTGTTTTTGATCGATCTGAAGCATTAGATTGGACCAATATTTCATCCAGATCTTGGTTTGGCGGTACTGGTATCGCAATGCCCGTTCTCTCCACCATTGAAGAAATGTTGGTAGCTTAGCAAGGGGAGGAATCATATCTGCTATGAATGCACCTGGTGCAGTGCTGTCGGAAAACTCTTTCATGAGGCCATATATTTCCTTGACGTCTTCGCTTTGCTGCGACCGTTGTGAGAAAATACACGAGAGACTTTTCAGTAAAACATACCCATTTTTGCACCCTTCGGCCATAAGTGGAGGTCAGGACAACTGAAGTAGTATATCGCCTAACGTGCATATAGAAATCTTCCTCATTCGCGTTGTCGGTCATCAGGTCGAACACGAGATTTTTGGCTTCAAAAAGCTGTGAAGGCATGAATGTGTTTGATACACTAGGTGTAAGAAGTTTGTGGACGATAGTTCTGAGCTTTCTCCAAGTAGGCGTATAGGTCATGAGTAAGAAGCGATATCCACCACTAATAAGATCATTGCCGACGGGCATGGGTGCGCGTCCTGAGGTAATGGCGGATTGTTTGTCCAGTATCTCCTTCACGGCTTGTGGTGTGTTTAGAAATACCCAATTCTCCCAACCAATCTGAACCTGCATAACCTCTCCATACTCGCTTGCCCACGTCATCAGTTGCTTCTGCGGTTGTGGACCCAGTTGAAGCGTATTGCCCACAAGCGGAAGTCCACGAGGGCCAGGAACTCTACGGAGGCCGGCCGGTGCCCATCTTGCTCTATATTTCAGATATGCTATGATCAGTACGCCAGTTACTAGACCTGCATAAGTATAGGAGAAATGGCTCAATAGTTGCGAGATAGCCATGAGGAGTTACGACGTGATTGGCGAATATGTCGAGATGCGATGAGAGAAAGCGAAACCTTAAAGTTATGAGCGTTGAAAAAGTTAATTGTATTTAGATATGAAGTTGGAATATGTGCGGTCGAGAAATTGAAAGTTCATAGTAGCCACTATGGTGTGGGGTAATTTTGCGGAGAACCTAACCACAGCACCCCTTCTCTTTTACTCTTTTGTAATTAGCCCGAACCGTGGAAAATTTCGATATGAGCCGTTATGCCAACATCGGTACCCTCTAGTCTGGCTTGTGGAAGAAGAAAACAAACTCCACTGCGGAAACACGATGGCTCAAGAGGGATGAAAATGGGAGATTGTTAGAAGAAACTATTCCTTGGCCGTTACTAGTATATACCAGGAGAGCTCTTACAATTTTGGATGTTGATGATCAGGGGTTGTAATTTAATTAACTAAGTACATGAAATTCTTATAAAGATAAGTAGCTAGGTGTCGGCGTATCATCTGACATATCAGCAAAAGCTGTCCAATGCCTCCACTTCTTTTCCTTGCTCTCGGCCTCGTCTGCAATGGCGATAGCCATATCCGAAGCTGAGATCCCATGTAGCCGACCGTCAAGATTCTTGGGATCTTTTTCGTCTCCTTTCACCGGCAACACGTCGAATTGAATATCATAGGCTCCAGTTCTCCGACCCGGGCGATAAAGTGCGGGAGGAGATACGAACGTCCAAGGGAATGCAGTATTTCCATCAAAGAACATAAAGCTGGTACGACATGCTGTAACAAATACAAGGGCCTTGTCGTTACTACGCACATATCCCTCATACTCCTCGATGACCTTTTCGGTTTCATCAGAAGTCTTTCCAGACGCTTCAGCGATTCGAGCATTGCGGTAGGCACGTAAACCAGAGCCCATCGGACCCAGCCGCTCTTCCATATAAGACGTATGAGCCTCACTGTCTGCGATTCCGCGACGGTATGACATCCACCAATCTTTGTCCTCGAGAACGCATCTCTCTAATGAGCCTGGCATGCATAGACTTCCACAACCACCAACCATTACAAAGTAGCCAACTTTCGCTAATCTGATAGCTAGAACGATCTTCCTTGTGACTTCAAGAAACGGCACTATAATAACTTTAGTAAGTTCCTTCTCCCAACTGGTATAGAGCAAGAGAGTTACTGTATTGCAGTGCCTCATGTCCAGCACTGTGGGGGCCATATTGGTTGACCACGACATCCAAACCGTTGAATACTTCGGCAAGCTCGACCAGACTCAGGGCATTGACGTCTGCCGAAACCGGTGTATATAGTTGATGAGCTCCTAACTTTTGGGGTGCTCTTGATATGCCGAAGACTTGGTGACCACGATTTAGCAGCTCGATGCAGAGATAAGATCCTCCAAATCCAGCAGGACCAATCACTCCAACTTTTAAAGTCATGATAATGAGCTATGTGTACTAGCTATATGTTCCTGAGGGAGATAGGAGTGAATGACAGGACTTAAATCATACATTCAGCAAGGTTGATAAATGATTCTGCCTTCACTTCCCCGCATTGCACCCCCACTCGTAGAGCAGACCCTAGGGTCACCAGCACCTTACCTTAGTGGATCAGATCTGTTCTAAATTTACATTCGACCTCTCATCTAGCGTTTGGTCCGGGTTGTTTAATTAACAAAAGCTTTCGAACTTCACTTAAATTCCCCCGTTTTGGTGTGTGGACTATCTTTTGACGCTTCTGACGAGATCTCACGGGCTATTGTTCTATTGAGTCGTGTGTAGCTACCTAATTACTGAAATTCCGTTAAATATAAGCAGATTCAGGAACCCGTGAGGTTCATTCGCTATGATCTCCATAGTTCATCGATGGTAGTGTCTAGTCATATAAGGTTACAATCACAAAACTAAACTACGGCTTGGAAAGGCAGTCTTTCCTTCGTAGCTCTCTTCATGTCACTATCCAACATGGCCATCAACGTCTGATTAAGACCCTTCTTCATCCACTCAGTGTCATGTGCAAATGCGACATGACATCCTAGCTCCTTTTCCATCAATCTAATTCTCTTTATGGTGTCTTTTGCTACTGGAATATCTGCTTGCAAGGAAGCGGAACAGCCATCGGGAGTCTCCCACACGGCAAACTGCTCTAACCCGTCGAAAATGCGCCTGCTCAAGAATTTAGCGTCTCTCGTCCAGGAAATGACAGACAAAGGCTTGCCTCGAGTGACAACAATCGCTTCCAAGAACAACCCACTGGTTGTCCCTGACATGTGCAGCAGCACACAAATTTCCCGGCATATGTCCAGGAGCCTGAATAATCCAGAAGCTCCCGTTTCCAAAGAAGTCCATGGCCTTTTCAAATGCCCCAAATCTGACCCAAGGACCACTGAATTCCTTCCAATTTTGAGTTTTCCTCAGTGGGTCGAAGTATCTCCCATCCCACTGCACCGTTTCTTTGGCATCTTCTGAAGCCAGGTGCCCAGGAGAACAATGCTCTGCTGTACCAGGACCAAAGAATGCACATGCTGCCGGGAACTCGGTATCAATCGGCCGGCAATGATCCCAATGTGCGTGGCTTATATAGCAGTAAGTATCGATCTATTCAAAGCGATATTTGAACTTCGGCACCTGAATAAAACAGAGTCTATCTCGTTTCCTCTAACGTTTCTCTTTGCCAATTGCTCACAAATGGATATTCTCGGGCCCACGGCTTCCGTCTGTAATAGCATATACTTCTGTACCCAGGGTGTATAATTTTCTGTTCTCTAAATCTTTCAGTTTACATTCATTCACGGGAACGCTTTTGTGAGGGTAAAGGAACGTGTTATACTCCACTGAGCCCGAGATCCCACATCACTTGTCTTCCCGTCTGGATATCTCTTATACAGAATGCCCAGTTATACATGCGAAATGTGTCGTCGCTCGCACCCGCGTGTATCTTCGATGCCGCTGCGATAAAACTACCACCGTCGAGACAGTGAAGCTCCACACACGAGGCATCTACGGGCAGCGGCAAAAGATCCGTGCCTGAATCCGACATGTTGTTGATTGAATGTAATGTCGTCCAAATTATTAAACTCTTAATAATCTCAAATCTTCTCCTGCATATACCTGGAACTTTCTCAACCCCCTCATACCGGCGAGTATCTTCATGTGGGGAAAGGCGGGGTACATACAGTAGCCACTCCCGGAGTCCTTAAAATTTGAGTTTTAACAAAATAAAATTGCATTAACTAAAAACTACTCCACCCTGCTTCTATTAGCTGTTCATACAATTGATGTAGTTGCAACGCTTGCTAAGGGCAACCACGTTCACAACAACTCAATACAGAAGCACAAATGGCATTTCATTACGGATTTATCGGCCTTGGCGCAATGGGATACCCTATGGCCCTCAATATCCGTCAGAAGGCTTCACCGGGAAGCACGTTATACATTTATGATGTCCACTCTCCATTCTGTGAAAAGTTTGTGGCGGAGAATTCATCTTATGGACCTATCAAGGTTGTGTCTTCCGCGCGAGAAGTCGCGGACATGGCCGATATCATCATCTCAATAATTCCGGCGGCTTCACATGTTAAAACCGTGTATCTAGATGCCACGAATGGTATTATTGCCGCAAAGAGCAACCAAAAACGGCTGATGTTGGAATGTAGCACAATTGATGCACAAACAGCTAGGGATGTTGGAAATGCAATTATGGATGCTAGTAGTGGGATATATATTGACACACCAGTCTCGGTAAGCAGTTTCAGATTGCTGTCTCCGTGTGAAAAAGCCTTCTGACCTTGACTTCTAGGGTGGAGTGCCTGGTGCGCTTGCAGGAACGCTCTCCTTTATGGTAGGATCACAGGAACCCAGCGCAGGCTTCGACATCCACCCACAGCTCGTGGCCACCATGAGCATGATGGGAAACCCATCCAAGTTCTTTTATTGCGGAAAGCTTGGAGCAGGCCTCGCTGCCAAAATCAGCAACAACTATCTTTCGGGAACGATTCTTCTGGCTAGTGCTGAAGCGATGGCAATTGGGATTAAGTCCGGCATTGACAAACACCTCCTCTACAAAGTCATACACAACTCTACGGGTCAGAGCTTTATGTGTGACCATGTGAATCCTGTTCCAGGGGTAGTGGCGCATGCTCCCGCAAGTCGGGATTATGAAGGTGGTTTCAAAGCCCAGATGATGGTCAAAGATATGACGTTAGGTGTTGATGCGGCAGCGGCTGTGGGAATCAAGCCAAGTACGGGACAGGCGGCTCTGGAGTTATACAAGCAGGCTGCAACGGATTCAAGATGTATTGACAGAGATGTCTCGGTGGTATATCGTTTCTTGAATGGTCCGGAGTAAGGTGACCACAGCTGTAGATTGCAAAGGGTACTACTATTTATCGGGCAACGATATTGCAGTACTCCAGGATTTATGTGACAAGTAGGACGATAGATTTAGGGTGTGTAAACCATATAATTCAGCTCATCTCATAAGTTTCATACATCACGACGAAGTTTTAGTATTTCTTGCTTGTTGCAGGTGGTTTAAGCAGCCGAGCTGAAAGTCGTCTGTTACTTGTATATCGAGTTACAGGTTATACCCGAATTGGATTTCGAGTTAAAATCATTCCGTCAGTCAATCATCGCGATTGCTCGTAGGCCAGATAGTTTGAGGATTTCAACAGTGAGGGTTATTTGATTTTTGTTCTGGCTGGGCAGCCTATTGAAAAAAAAAAGAATAGCACGTAACGTAACTAATGAATTAAAGATCCTGCAAGTAATAGCCATCGAGCTTCTGTGAGCATTACCAACGTGAGCAAAATCAGCAGATGAGTCAAGTCTTTCTAAGCGCTACCCGAGTATTATTAACGAGCTTTGCGGGGCCGTGGGGCCGTGTTTAGTCAAAGGGGGAGGCCCGGTGAGGGGTCGGGACAGGCCAATTAAAGCCTACACCAAATGGGGCGCTGTCTCCCACTTCTTGTGCTGAATGAGCTTACGAGATTGTTGGTAAGGTTTTACCCCACTCGTTCAAAACTAATGTACCTATGCTCCATCTTTTGAATTCGTGACGATTGTAGGAGTGGGGAAGGTAATGATATGTAGTGACTGCATATATTGACGGTTCCTCTGACCATTTCTCTCGAGTTAGAGAAGAGATTTCACTACTACATTTAGCTTTGCTGAACTCTGGGCTTTTGTATCTCTGTCTTGCAACATGCCGGCAACACTATCAAATCCGAAGGAATACCAAGATATCTTCCACTGGGCTGAAACCCAACAAGATGGAAAGATACCATCCTTTGCTACTAGAAAGAATGATCCATATGAGGTAAGATATCGTCTGAAGTCATTTCTTCTAGCAATTAACTAAAGGTTATCTAGTACCAAACAGGTTTCAATAATGAGTACGTACAAACGGTGTACTGAACGTTCTTCACTAATAGCCTCAAGATTTGCCTCAGAAGCAGTCCCTGGAACCTTGCCTCAGGGTCAGAATTCGCCCAGAAATTGTCGGTACGGACTTTACGCCGAGCACATGACAGCTTCCGCTTTTGTTGCACCTCGAAGCATGAATAAACGTTCATGGCTCTACCGCGCAAGACCCTCGGTGGCTCATCAAGGTTTCGTGAGTTTGGGAAAACATTTCATCACTCTGTTACTAACTAGTCTCATAGACTGACCTCCCGGACAACCCTGACACCGAGTCGAACTTTCTACCAATTAATAGTAAAGTCCATGTTTCGCCAACGCAACTCGCATGGCTTCCGTTCGAAATTCCTTCTGGTAACGACGTTGACTTCGTTGCCGGTCTGAAGACTATTGCAGGTTCCGGAGATCCAACACTCCGAGAAGGAATTGCAACTCACATCTACGCCGCAAATTCAGACATGAAAAATAGTGCCTTCGTGAACTCTGATGGAGACTTCCTGATATGTCCCCAACAAGGATCTCTCGATATTCAGACAGAATTCGGTATGCTGCTCGTGCAGCCTGGCGAGATTGTTGTTATTCAGCGCGGTCAGAAGTTCAAGGTAGACCTGCCCGATGGTCCATCTCGAGGGTATATTCTAGAAATCTGGGGAAGCAACTTTGAGCTTCCAGAGCTGGGCCCATTGGGTGCCAATGGTCTCGCAAACGCCAGAGATTTCTTTCACCCAGTCGCTAAGTACGAGATCAAGAAGGAAAGCTGGGGAGTCATCTACAAACTTGCTGGGAAATTCTTCCGGAGTACTCAGGAGCACAGCCCATTTGATGTTGTGGCATGGCATGGGAATTATGTAAGGTTCGCCTCGTACAGACCCGCTCGACCGCTAATGGAGGATCAGGTACCCTACAAATACGATCTGACAAAGTTTGTGAACGTGGGTTCAATATCCGTTGACCACATTGATCCCTCTATCTTCTGCGTCCTGACTGCCAAGTCACGCGACCCAACAGCACCACTGGCAGACTTCCTCATCTTCTCACCACGCTGGGATGTAGCATCGAACACATACCGTCCACCTTACTACCACCGAAACGTTGCTTCTGAATTCATGGGACTCCTCTATGGGGAATATGGCGGCCGCTCTGACGAGTTCCAGCCGGGAGGTGCCTCATATGAGTGTGGAATGGTTCCACATGGAGTGGCTTACGAAGAGTTCAAGGCTGCTACTGAGAATGAGCCCCCGGTCATGCAGATCTCCAAAGGTGCTATAGCTATCATGTTTGAAAGTTCGAGGCCATTCACCATTACGGACTATGCCTGGAACAGCAACAAGAAGCACGAGCATGATCCTAAGATGTGGGATAACTTGGTGGGTATGTTTGAAGAGCCCTTTCTCTTGCCGTGTATAGTACTAAAAAGCAATCCAGATAACTTTTCTCAACACCAAGATGAGGTCAACAAGGTATTAGCTCTTCATGAAGCCAAGTTGGGTCACCAAACACCTTGAAAAATGGCAGCCATTAAATTATAAATACACAGCAGGTTTTAGGATTTCGTAGATGAATTAAAGCTTCACGATATAACAGGCAGTTTGAACACTCTATTATTTTTTCTATCTATGTTCAAAATAAAATTATTAAACTTTTCGGCTATTATTAGATATATAGAGCTTGAGTATTGAAATGTTTCTCGCCTTTTAACTAGCTGCTACTTTGCAAAGTAGAGCCGTAAATGTAGCTAACTTAAAGCTTACACAAGCAGGTGCACTGCGTATCAAGAATCTGTATTTAAAGAGTTTTGCTTGCGGTAATGACCGAAGCAAGATGACGGGCTGGTTGTGTGAACAAGAGAAGTTGCAAGTTATAGGAGTAAAGGCTAGAAGCTTGAAGAGAGACTGCTCTTCTACAGTTTCAATTCATTAATATCCAAACCGACCTTTCGCCGGGATGTCACACTGGCACTGCGCCCCTAGACATGTGAGCACGATATTCCTACGAATACAAATACAGCCATCCTTAAAAAAGAATTTCTTTCTTAATGTGCCTTGGCAAAGACCAGACCTCTGTCTTAAGTGCCCCTAATCACTGGTGATACGCGTAAGCAATCTGATTTTATAAATCCTCGTCCCTATAAGTGAACTTGTTCTCGATATCAAGGCTATTTTGGGGTGATGCGGGCAGGGGGTGGTAGT